>JAOBAT010106368.1:0-15153 GCA_026413305.1 Hydrozoanthus tunicans
CGAGTTTAAGGTGTTAGCCGCATGTAAACAGCGATTACAAGCAAACTGACACTCTGAGATAAGTTCTTCTGGAGCTTCATCCAGCTTTAGGCAATTGGGATGAAACAACATAAGACATGTGGAGCACTGTACGGACTTTTGAGCTCTTCGTATTGCAGTATCACAGACTTGACAAGTTAAGTTAAGTTTCCACATTCCGCCACAACTGGTCCAGTTATCTTTGTAAGTGACCCATGTCTGATGATGGTTCAAGAAACTGCCACCAAAGTACACCTCAGCATTAGTTCTCCCCATCTGAACCTAGTGTGTGGAACAGTACCTGTTTTATCCAACTCGGGTTTCTACTGCGCAGATGCAGTAACTACTTCAACTGCAGCCCCAAGGAGAGCCACAGAAGCAAGCTCTACGTATTTGTTCTGTGCAAAAAGTTACCCCAAGTACATCAACTATATAAGGCTTTAGGTGGCAGTAGATTCTGCTAATCCAGTTTACTCTCTGAAAGTCAATGGCTTCAACATCCCAACAGCAAATCATGACACCTATGTGGTAGTATTCCCGCATAGTCGTGTGACCGACGTTCGTTTCAAATACCTTGAAAAGGGTTTTACAACTGAAATCATTCTTAACAAATAGAGGCCTTCGAATCTATGAAAAATATTTCTATTATTAACAACCATAATCATCAAAAGCTACACAAACAAAATGTGTATCATTAAAACGAAATAAATTTGTTATATATGAACACACATATAATTGGAATTGTTTGTGTCTTAGGTTGATCTTTATGACCAGATTTCTAACGCGAAAACTTACCTTTCTTTTTTTACGCTTCGGTTTTCCTTTTGCAACAACTAATTGCTGAGTTTCGGTTGTTACATTAGGTGCTTGATATTAAAATAAAAGCTTAGCTTCTTCGGTCGTTATTGCATTTACAGATTCAGACCAGCAAAGATACGAAGACATTTTGATAAACAAATCGGCCGCCTTAATTTTTTTGAGATTAAACTCTCCACAGAGTTCAATTCTTAATTGTTTCTTTCCTGCAACTCCATGGTCGTATTTCTTACGATCCGTTAATTAATTTTCTTGAAAGGCATGGTTAACTTCTTTGAACTGTATGAATTTCTGAGCAATGTTTGTTAGCCAACAACATACATTAGAAACTACTGCAATCTGATTGGACGATATCCTTTTTCTAAATCCCACACAGTTCAACTACAAACCAATCAAATACAATGTCGTTTCATTTTTTATAAACAAACTAATGCCGAGTGTATGTAACGAGCTTATTCAACTTCTAAGGACGCGTCTACAAATGAATAGCGTAAGAAGTATGTAAAGTGGTCTGAAAGTGTAGAAAACCTGACAAAAAGAGCTAAACATGGCTTTTAGATCTTTATGCAACGAACAAAACAAAATGGCGGCAAGCGGTGAGTCATTAACTCATTCAGAGCTCAAAAGAGAAGACAGAAACAAATAAAGTAAAAAGTACCAACAATACGCCAAAAGTGTAGTGCAAAGCCTTTCACTTCCCTCGCGTGTTTGTTTCTGATTCCTCTCTGAATGCATGTTATCAACAAGTAGTCAAATGGCTTTTTCGTGCAATTCAGGTTTAGACTACATTTGTAAATATTTCAAAGGCAACCAATCGAACTGGATCCGCACGTTCGATTTGATCGATATAGTCTTTGTATATACTCCTGCTGATTAGTCCCGGGCTGCACTCCAAACGATTGCAAATCTTTCGTTGTAAAAATTATATAGCTTGAAGTTTTTCTTAACCCCCGTGCTGAAATTAAGCAGCTTGACAAACGGGCCAAGGGTGAAAAAAAATTGCTTTTAGTTGATTCATGAATATGAGAATTATGAAACACTTTACCCAAGTGTTTCAAAGCTGTTGAAACACAAGTGTTTTAGAACTTGTTTTTCAGTGGGTTTCTAAACCAATCCACCTGACCACAATGGCGATTTGTGGTTGGCTTATCAATGCAGGAATTATAAATGAATTTGATAAAATTATCGAAAGCTGTGTTGTTTGAAACTTTTGATTAACCTTTGAATGCCAAGGACGTTTATAAACGTCCTAAATACAAGTCTCAGATACCAAGGACGTATATATACGTCCTCTGTTAGGCTTTTTTCTATTTTACCCGGTCGTTTGAAGCTTTTTACCGTGGTCGTTTAAAAGGACCTGGGAGGCACTAAACAATCCGCTAGCCAAGAAAATTTTGTATTTTTTTGCACTTTTTGTTTATTCATTAAAAATCCAAGTCAATCCAAATCCAAGCACTCGTAACCCAAGTCACTCAACTCGTTTGTCAACCGAGCAAGTTTTAGTTGAAATTTTCGCGGACAGAGACTCTGAATTTAGTGACGAGGAAAGTGAAGATAGTTCGGAATATAGTGGCAATAGCTCTTGTTCCGAAGAAGACGATGAAGACGGCGAAAAAGTTGAAAGTTTTGAGGAAAACAATGGTCGTGGTCGTGCTAGAGCAAGAGGCACTCGTGGTCCTCGACAAGCTCGTGGTCAACAACTTAGTCAACAAGCGGCTCTTGAAGCACAGTGGCTTTCAGCGGACAGATAGCCAAATGTTCCTCCTTTCACTGGGACTCCTGGGATAAAAGTACCACTTCCAAATAATCCTTCGAGTGGCAATTGAAATAAGTCCTAATGAGCTAAAAGTCCTTAAAATGTGAAAAAAATTTCTGCAAAATCCAATATGCCGGCCGTTTGCTTGGCCTGTACCTGGGTTGGCATTCAAAGGGTTAAAGAATGATTTCACATTTCTCCAGTTAGAAAAGTAGCGAAAATACTTAACACATGCAGTTGAGGACTATCAACATTGGTAGGATTAAAAAACATCCCTTTGACTTAAATTTCCTGCCGTTATGTAACTGTCAAGTTGAGCCCCCCCTCTCAAAATTTTGGGCGCTAATTTTTGTTTCTTGATCGATTTTCATCTAAACCGATGTACAACTGAACATTCTAAGTTTATTAACACATCTTTTGACTCTATTATATAGAGTATATATATATATATATATATATATATATATACTCTTTATAGTGTATTCACTTTGAATATTCAATTTTTTGCTAAATAGTGATTAAATATAGAGAATTTTCCATTGACTTCAATTGATAAAAAACCGTTTTATTTGTCATCTACCATTTTAAAGTTCAACTGGAATAAAATCTAAAAAACTTGAAAATACAAGTTGGTTGCGAAAGACAATCACTTTTCGAAATTTCAAAATTTTTTGCCTTGGTGATGTTTTCTTAACGTGTTGACTAATCAGTAGACCATGTTGTAGTACTATATGTCATGTTATATTTTTTCCGAAGTTTAAAAAAAGGGTGGTGGTGATGCTAGTTGATTGCCGATCCATGACCCGATCACCTCTTTCCTGAATTACCTAAACGTATATGATGACTAAAACAGCATCCAAAACCTGCGTTTTGGTAGTTTTCAACTAATTCGATCAGGAAAAACAAAAATAAAAACACAAGAGAAACTAAGAAATCTTGTTTTCTTAATTGTGCATCGTTTTGTACATAATGTTGGGATCTTTTGGCAGTTTGATTTATCAATATTCAAAGAGAGCTTATTTGCCCGCAGCCACTGGTTAATATTGAAAAGATCATTATTTAGTTTTCGCTCGAGTGACTCAAGACTTTTATCTGAAGTCATTAGATTTGAATCATCTGCAAAGAGGTGGAAATCCATGTCTGGTGCAGAATTATTGAGGTCATTTATATAAAGAAGGAGTAATAGGGGGCCAAGTACAGATCCCTGTGGTACGCCACAGGTAATCTTCCTTTCCTCAGATATGATACTGTCAAGTGATACAAATTGCCTTCTATTAGACAAATATGAGTGGAACCATTGATAAACAATGCCCCTTATACCATAATGTTCAAGTTTCTTGAGTAAGATGTGGTGATTTACAGTATCAAATGCCTTGCTAATATGAAGAAATAATTTGCTCTCTATTGCTTTTTTAATTTTATCCGCAATAAGTAAAAATGTATGAGCAGATGAGTGCCCCGAGCGTAAACCAAATTGACCTGGGAATAGTGTCTTATTCTTCTCGAGGAAGCTCATAAGTCTGGTATACATGAGCCTCTCAAGGATTTTATGAAAAATTGAGATAAGTGAGATTGGCAGTAATTGGTCATAATGGTTCTTGGTCCTTTCTTGTACACAGGGATCACTCTTGCTATCTTTAACTTATCAGGCACAGTGCCTGTTAGGAAAGAGCAATTAAAAAGATGTGCCAAGGACTCAGATAAAAGAGATTTAAGTGTTTTTATTATAATAGCCGGTATACTAAAGGGGCCAGCTGATTTAGAGGAGTTGATATTGTCTATCTCTGTCTCGATTTCATTTGAAGTAACAGAATAGATGAGGAAGCTATTAGAAACAGGGTGTTTGAGATAATTTCCAAAGGGAATGTTTGCTGGTGGTATGCTGTCAGCAAGATTAGAGCCAATTTCAGTAAAGTATTTATTAAAAGCCTTAGCAATATCTTTGGAGTTTGTTAGTTTTTTGTTTCCTACCTCAATAGTAGTTGGGGTAGAAGTAGAAGACTGTTTAAGGGTTATCAGCTGTTTTATGCCTTTCCAAGTTTCTTTTATGTTATTCTGATTTGCAATGAAATAATTATTGTAGTAGGACTTTTTACTTAACAATAACAGTTGCTTTAACTTATTCCTATATTTTTTTATATTTTGAATAACAGTAATTGCTTTTGGTTTTGAGATAGTGCTTATATAGTTTATTCTTTGAAGCAATAGAAGTTTTTAGACCCTTTGTTATTCATGGTTTGGTCTGCAATTTCACTTTCCTTTTGTTGAGTTTTCTAAGTGGAGCATGGCTTTCTACTAAATTGGAAATTGTTGTGTAAAAAGGATCAAAAATCAGATTAACGTCACCAGTTTCAGGAAGTACATTCTCCCAATTGATTTGACCAGCTTCTTCGAGTAATTTGTTTTTGTTAAATTTCGAGTTATCTCTGCAATAGATCACTGGTTTATAAGTACTATAAGATATCCCGTTCATAATTAGAAAATTCGAGAGATGATCTGATAAATCAGACAAAATGTTACCACTAATTGTGTAATGGTCTATAGAGTCAAAGTATATGTGGTCAACTAGTGTGGCGGAGTGGTCAGTTATTCTAGTTGGTTGAGTGATGTGGAGTTGGAAGCAATAGACTCCTATGTTGTTAATAAACTCATTTGTGGGGATGTGCGTCCATGTTCCATCGCTTCAGTGAGATAGTTGAAAAAGTTCTCAAGTTTGCTGTTTGGATGTCTATAAATTACAGAACATAGTACATTACGGTGAGATCCACTATGAATTTCGATCCACAGTGTCTCGTAGTCCTCAGTAGTTGCACTTAAGTCGTCCCTAAAGTGAAAATCACACTTTTGTTTAATGTAAAATCTAACACCACCAGCATTGTGCAGTGTTGGCTGAAATGCCAAAGTGTAACCAGGGATATCAATGTTAACAATCGGATCTTTGTCTACCAATATTCTAGATTCCGATATCCCAATGATATCAAAATTATGTTTGAGATCAGTTAGTAGAGATGTTAAGCTGTCATAGTTAGCAGACAAGCTTCTAATATTCACATGAAACATGGCTAGTGAATTATTTGTGAAACAGCTTGCTTGATTTCATCACTATAGTGAAAGTCATCTACTGAGTAATACTTGAAATCAACCTGATGTAATAAATTGTTCTCGACATCAGTGGCCAAGCTGGTTGTATCAAATAAGCTTGATACAAGATTTAATTTAGGTAATGAAATAAGAAAGTCAACCGACTGATCAGTGTTATTCATTTAGATGATCAGTTCACTTGCCTTGTTTAGCGTGCAGCTCATCCAGATCAAGTTGACTTGACACCAGGTGTGATGGACTGTGTCTATCTTTTCTCAAATAAATTCGACCAGATTGAGTCCAAATATACTTGTAATCGAACTCACGTTTGAATTTCAAGGTTTTCTTAAACAACTCCTTGTTGCGCGGGGATAGACTTTCTGAGACGTAAATCTTGTTCTCCGAGAACCTTGAGAGGTCGATGTCCCTCGTGGTCTTATTCGCTAGGTGTTTGCGGCCATGATAGAATTTCTCTCTGTGGTCCCTCATTAGGGCGGCAATTTTAATGGTCAGTTCATCCGTGTCCTCGTCGTCTTCAGGAGGCACTCCCGAAATTTCCACGCAGCCTCTTCGTGAGTATTGTTCAACATCATTTAGTTCGACGTTGAGCTGCTGTACTACACTAGATAAACGCAAAACTTCACATTTCAGCCTCTCGTTTTCATTTTTGACTGAGCTGACGGTAACCTCTAACGATGAGACCTGCTTCAGGATCTCATCAAACCTTTCACTCATGAACCCAACCGATTCCCGCAGTTCCGACATCTCCCTCCTTAAAGGCATGATTTCTCATCCAATTTCGCTTCTAAAATGGCTATAAGGACTGCTTCAGTCAAGGGCTTGTCTACTTCGATTCAGGTTGGCTCATGGTTACACAAAACGAAAACGACAAAACGAACAGGCAAACGACAAAAAAGTTTCTCAAATTTACGCTCAACATGAAAACACGTCCTTCATCTTTCTCGACCCAGTCCCCGATGAGTCCCCCATAAAAATAGTTTGCTGTCGACATGAGTACTCCTCAAGCATATTATCAGCGCGATGTATGAATCTTTTTGGTTCCTTTGGATTTCTCAAGGGTTCTCTATACGGACTTAACTTGCGATTCGATAATTCCAATGCCGGACGAAAATTGAAGGGGGTTCGTTACACGTTTAAACCCATACCTTGACTATTGTATTGAGAGCTGTTGTCATACCTTAGTACCTGCGTAACGCCATGCCCACTGAAAAACTGGTTTTCTTGTTAGTTCTCTTTTCATGCGGCATCTTTCTTTAGAATAATAGTCGGTGACGAGCAGCTATATATTCGAATCCATCGAGGTAGAAAAGAACAAACCCCACTGTATACCAACGTCGAGGAGGCGTTTCTGTGGTTCTTTCGATTGCCTGTCCTGTAGTTCTTAACCTGTGCTGCATGTTTTAGTGATATCGTCATTGCCCTTGTTCAAGTCTCCCAAATAGGTGGCCTGTTCCTGCTGCATTCGGTTCTTTTAATTTTGATCTAAGCACTCAATTTACGCCTGTGCACGAGGCTGTTTACCCAGGCTGTGGGCTCAACTTCCTGGTAGCGTTCTTTACCATGGCGTCCAACTTTTTCTTGATCTCGTATTTCATGCTGATTGGCACCTAGCTCGAGGGATGGACTACTGCAAGTATTGCCTTGTCGATGGTAGTTTAGTATTCTTACCGAATTTTCCTATTCCGTCGGAGTATACTAGGCATTGCGCAAAAAGACCTTGATTCCTTTGATGTATGGTTG
Organism: Hydrozoanthus tunicans; assembly: GCA_026413305.1. NCBI lineage: Eukaryota > Metazoa > Cnidaria > Anthozoa > Zoantharia > Hydrozoanthidae > Hydrozoanthus > Hydrozoanthus tunicans. The sequence goes on from JAOBAT010106368.1 coordinate 7,433, forward strand.
TAGAGATGAATGGATGTCTAGGAGGCTCTAGCGAGAGCTATTGAACAAAGACTAAGAGACTTTTTGAGGTTGAACTCGAGAGGTTTGAGCCCGATTGCTGTTCGGAGTCCCTTGTGCGCCCGCGTTTCATGTGGACATAAGTGTGGCACATGTGCAGACGTTATCCAGCTCTGTCAGTTTTAGTACTTATGTCTTTGAATTGCTTATTTACCAACAAAATATCAGGGAAATTTCTTTTTGACGCGAAAACTCGTTGATTGCTACTTTTAGGCGGACAGCCTCTTAAAAACTAATATAGCATAGATCTGTGAGCAACAGCATATTTCTGACAGGCAGCAAGTTTAACTCCTTAATTAAGAACAGGTGTTATATGATCAAATCTTCTTGCACCAGATACAATTCTTGCCGAAAAGTGTGCACGCTTTGGAGACTTACAATGTTCTTTTACGACGTATTTGACCAGATGGAGGAACGACGTAATTATAATTTGCTAGAATCCAAGGCGTTGATTGTATCCAGCAGGGTTTGATCACGAGTGTCGAAGATGGGTTTCCTTCTGTTGATCTGACATAGTCCAGCTATGCAGGCAGAAACAGTATTTGTCATAGCTCCAAGTTTCGTCAGCTTGCACACTACGATCGTTCGCTGAGGGGACAGGTGTGTCCCCAAAGCATTACGTTGGTCTTTTCAGGATTTCTCAGGAGGCTGAATTGACATCACCAAGTAGCGATCTTCTTCAAGTCTTCAGTGAACTGTAGGTCAACAACATCGGCGTCTATGACTGAGAATGACACAAATAACTTGAAGTCGTACCAAGTAGCGATCTTCTTCAAGATATTGCAGGATGCTGATATAGTTTAGTGATGTTGTCTGGAACTTAATCAAGGATTTCATTTGCAAGTTATGCTTTGTTATAATCGTTTTCGACAAACAATTAACTATTTTCGCCGAAGGCGAAATGAACATCTGGTGATATTCATCACTCAGATTTTTACTAAGCCTTAGGCGAATAACTTTTCTTGTACAATTACTCAGGTGCTTATTACTGAGAAAATATGGCCCAGCGAAATATGGAAAAACGTAATTGTGTTTCTTGTTTTTACAAACCCGAATTTCCACGCGTCATTGCACAGCTAGCAGTGCGCGCAGATCACATGACCAGTTGAGAAGAGCAAAGTTAACACATTTTAACGGTTTATAAGAGGTTTTTAAGAGATGTAATAAGAGGCGACATCAGACGGAAGAAAATCAAACACATCTCTTTACGTTCACAATGAATGTTAATGAATAATTTGGAAATTTCCAGAGGGGAAATTTTCTCCCGGATTCAGGCCATTGACTGGAACTAGCTGACGACCGCAGAAAGCTTTCCTCGTGTTTGCTAAATGGTCGATCGCTTAACTATATGGATGCTGTCCAAAACGCGACGAAGCTGCTTTTGTTGTTTAAATTTTCTCCCTCACTGACGAGCTGTTTCAGGTAGGATTTGGTATCTTAGTGGCTTCACTAAACAATTGGTTATGCTGTGCAAAGTTCTTACCGTGCTGTGTTGTCTTAAATTGTCGTTCGAGAACCGCTCCTATTGACAACAAACTTTTTCTTTTATGAAATATTCGATCTTTTGTCTGAACGGAAGCGTAAAACTTTGAGAGGAATTGATTCATTTCATTCACCTCCATGCTTTCAATTTCTATTGGGTTCGTTATTGAAACCGTTCTATCAAATAAAGGAACGTTATTCGAAAGTTATATTTGTTGTCATTTTCTCAACCTCGCGTATTGACATATGAAACATTTCTATTTTCATTGATAAACACAAATTGTATATATTGTGTAGCCTTGGAAAAGCGTTATTCCAAACTTTGTTGCACGTTTGGTGATTTTTTGAACAGCATTTTTTTTTCATTGCGTTAATTTTCTCCTCGGAAACATCAACAAAACTCGAGGCAACCATTTTGTTCACCGGCCGGTTATAATCATACCGCGCAAGGTGATTATAGCCAGAATATAACCTCAGCCTCAACCAATTAGAGCAGCGGCAACTCTATAATCACCAATCAGGAACAAACATATTTAAAAACCTTACCGACGGTCCGAGAGGAAAGGAAAATCAAACAAGGATATAACATAATGGTGTCCACTATTCACATAACAGTGCATAAGGGCTTAGTAGTATCCCCACCATGAACAACATTTTTATCAAGTTTACTATATACTCTTTCTGATCAAAAGTTCTACAGGTTGTTAAGCCATTGCTATTAGGTAAGCTCGTTTAACTGCTTGTTTATTACTTTTGGTATGCCAGTATACGGAAACTGATTCTCTACCAATGGCTATCATCAACTTAAAAAAGTGGAAACTATTAAACTCAGTCAATTTTCAGAGCAAACAAAATCTAATTATCATTGCAGAGGCCGCAATAAGTTTGTAAGGAGATTCGAGCACAACCAAGCGTTATATCTTGAAGGATGACTGAATATAGCCACCGTAATCCTTGCATAAAGAATGCCCTTTACTGTCTATTAGGTACTGACATAATGCTGGTGCTTCGATTGTCTGGCTTGTAATGTGTAGTGTAGATGCGTCAGGAAGCCATATTTAGAACAAAAACTGTTTTAGCCGGTTTTTGTCTACACATGTTTCTCCCTTCATGGTCTCCTTTCAACGTTTTCATGGCGATTTTCCTCCTAAACAGAATCATAAACAGAATAAAACGCTTTAATTTCTGTTGTTCGGCAAGTCAGCAATGGTCTCAACAATAGAATTCCACAACCCTGAAGTCCTTCTGAACAGAGGCATTGTGGTCTTACATTGTAATTTTTTGTAATGATGTAAGTGCTGTATTAGTCAATTACCAGTCCGTTTTACTCTGATTTGCATTTGAAACAATTAACTACCAAACTGTCGTAGTATTTTGATGAAAAATCAATTATGATCGGCACAAGTAAAACTCTTGACGTCCAGAGGCCTTGATGAATAGGGTAACTACACACTGGCAGTGAATATCATTATATAAGCTCTGTCAGAAATGAATTACTCGTGCATGTGGCAATATGAAGTAATGTGTATTTAAATCGAACTTTTTCTTAATTAGAATTGGAGTACATTCGTTTCCTCGTCGCGTGAAGTTTACATAAGGTAGGTTAAACGGATACATTTCTTGATAAGAGAGTTAACTGGCTAATGTATTTCAATATTGATCTCGTTCGTTTAATCATTGTTACTAAGTTTGAAGCTATGTTTTTTGAAACAACTCTAAAATTTCATGTGCAAGTTATGCTTTTTTAGAATCGTTCGGGACAAACATTCTTTAATTTAATTTATCCTCCAAGCCTAACAAAATCGTCATTTTGTCTTACTGCTAACGGAATTTTTGCCTTTTTTCTGATTCACCGGCTCTTAGAGTTCGTTTTTACCATCAGTTTGTTTAAGATCCTACTTTCCCTTATTTCGTTATATTCTCGGATTTTAGGAATCTACTAAGCGATTTAAACCCGAAAACAGAACAAGATTTCTCTCTCTTCCGGATGACTATTTTTTTCTGATTACTTTCGTTACATGTGTACCATCTTAGAATTCTCTAAGAGTTTTCCTTTCCTTTAGTTAAACAGAGAACATAACATTAGACTATTCAGGAATTAAATGGTTTCGAAAGAACCAGCCCGCTGCGTTTTCAAAAGGAAAAGATTAAGCAAAGAAGGACTTAAAGTGTTAGTCTCCACGTACAATACAATAGTAAATGATTGCTTGTTAATTCCTCTTCTTTCAGTGGCCATGAACAATCTTTTTTTTTTCAATTGTTTCCTACTATTTTATTCTTTCTGACCAAAACTCTTAGTGGTTGCACCAGATTCCTTGTCAAAAATTTTGTATGTTCATGTATGAACGTGCTTCCGAGAACATTATACTAGAATATTCAGGAATTAAAAGGTTTCGAAAGGTGAAGCACCGCTGCGTTTTCAAAAGGAAAGGATTTAGCCAAGAAGGACGTAAAGTGTTAGTATCCACGTACAATACAATAGTAAATGATGGCTTGTTAATTCCTCTTCCTTCAATGGTCATGAACAATGTTTTTTTTTTCAGTTCTATCCTACCATTTTATTCTTTCTGTCCAAAAAGCTTAGTGATTGCACCAGAGTGCTTATAACAAAATTCATGTATGGAACGTGCTTTTTTATCAGTAACCACAACAACTTCAGAAAGTGAAAACTACTTAACTACCGTTAGTTTCTAAAGCCAACGGAAAAAGATTATCATAACAGAAGCAGCAATAGGTTTGAAGAGAATCTCGAGCTGAATCAAGCGTTTATCTTAAAGAAGAACTGTATTCAGCCACCGTACTCCTCGCATAAAAATGTCCTATTCAGCCAGCGATCCCATGACGTAGCGCTGGTGTTCCGAATGTTTAGCTTGTTATGTTATGATGTGAACATGAAGTGTTTTAGCTGGTTTCTGGCCTTTCTGTTTTTTCTCTCCAGGTCTTCTATCCAAAGCAATCTTATTATTTTTCCATTTTCATGACGTTTACCTCCTAAACAAGACTTTTCAAAAGCATTAAAATGCATAGTAAAAGTTAACGATAAACACCACTCCTCTCAACCACTCAAAATGATAAACTTTATGGAACTATATTATAAGTTATGCAGCACTTTCTCGTGGAATACCGCGGAAAACGAACAATTTTGTTTTTGTTTTTCCTAATACTAAAGATTAATTTCACTTATGCTTGCCATTTCGAAAATGAATGAACCCACACTCGTAAAACTAATCCTACATTTTACAAACACATACTTTTCCGAAATCATAAATTGGTAAACATTAAACTAAGAGTATTTGTAATCAAACCTCTTTTAGTTTTTGCACTTTTCCCGTTAACAAACTATATTTGAAAGTTATACCTGGTTAGCCTAGTTGGTAAGGTGCCAGTCTTTCGTGCGGGAGGCCCGGGTTCGATTCCCGGTGCTGGACATCACTCAGGGTCGTAGTGGAGTAGTGAAGCTAAATAAAAAAAATAAATAAATAAATAAGAAACAAATACAAGCACATGCAATTGATTACCTAATTTTAGCAACCTCCCCAACATAGTGCGATTGATAAATATATTTAGATCTTAACTCCCACCTTCAGGACGGGGGGTAGTTTTTATTTTTTTTTCGTTTAACGATTTTGGATTTAACACTTTGAAGACCTATCTCCAAATTACCCGCCTTTAAGAGCAAGAGCTACTAAACTGTGGTGAAAGTTTGTATCCAGGGGGTTGTTTCAGAAACTAGGGGATTGGGGAGTGCAACAACCCCCAAGTTCAGAAAAGGCAGGGGCCGCAGAAAACTCATTTTTTTCTTGGTTTAGATTAAGTTTCTGTTTGTTGTGTTTGCACATATTCTATCAGTTTAAATACCAAAGGAAAAAAAGTTCTGTATTGTGTTTGTTGACTTCATGATATCATTTATTTTTGCTGAGTTGGCAGATTTTTTTGTTAGGGGAAAATATTGTTTTAAAGTAAGAGAAATGATTTTGTTGCCTAAGTTAAATTTTCAAAATATGCCAAAGCTGCTTTTATGACGTTTGTGATCAATTTTCAGTGAGCTTCTGGACTAAACTGTTCAAAATGCGGCATGTCAAACTCCAAATATATACAATCGTTGATGTTCACTAAAAAATAGCAGTTATCAATGAAAATTGGCTAACTATGTTATGCTAACACAGAGACATCGTACCTACAATAACATAAAAGTTTGTTTGGGTTCTTCTTAATTCTTTCGGTTTGAGAAGTTTTTTAGAATTGTGCTTTTTTCTCGAATATATTCACATGTAACTGCATAAAATAACGATTATATAAATTTATGCAAACCTAGAGTTAATTAAATTATTAGTTGATCATCATGAAGGGTTAGACTTAATGCTTAGCAAGTTTCAAGCATACTGATACATTATTAACTGATTTCTTGATATTAAAACTGCTTATTTGCTAAGAGTTTTGTAACGTAAGATGTTGATAAAATATCAACTGGCAAGAATTTTTTAAGTAACTGCAGAACACGTCCTTTAAGCGTAGCTATTCCTAGTGTATGTGAAACACTAAATTTTTTTTTGCAAGGATCTAAACCAGTTAAGTAGATAAAGCACAGTCTTGCATATATATGCCGAGGCTGTTAAAGTGCAAATGTAACAACTGAAACAAAATGTTGCAACTTTTGAACAGGTTTATGCCCGACAAAAAAAATCTTACGACAAAAAAAGTTATGTAATGCGCTTCGGTTATACAGTGTGTTGTATAGTCTTAATGCATCAATTTATCTGTGTTTCGTTATTGTTACATATTGCGTTAGATTTTTTGTTAATACATTGTTACAAATTTCGTTAAACAGATTATGCTTCGAAAACTGTTGCTTTTCTTTGCGTTATTAATGTTTTGCGGCATAACAAACGCTGTGCATTCCTGGATAATGGAAATTGATATGATGAGGTGGTACTTTTGTGAGTGCGTGACAATATAACAAGGTCACACTAAGTTGAAGATTTCAAACAATCCACAAAACTTCAATAAAAAAATGCTTTTTCTTGGTTGTATGATACAATGAGCAAACAAACGAGCACTAGTTGAGCTCGACTTAACCTTACTTTACCGATTCTACATGACAAAGATTGAATCACGATTTTTATAACGCTGTCCTCTTCACTTTATTAAAACTGACAACCACTTTTTTACGATTCTTATTTTTAGATGAATTTCTAGCAATCGTAGAAGCACAAACGTGTAGCATTTTGGATTCGAGGATGGCCTGGACATGGTCTCCCCCAGAAAACTCCCCCTGTTGTGCTCGCTGCTCGTGCACTTAACGTTCGTGATAATCCCCTCTCCTTATTCCCAACTTTCTACCTAACTCAGTTGCAGATCATCGAAAAAAGTTTTCCCCAGGCTTACAATTTAAGATTGAAGAAACTATTCAAAGCAAGTCATCCCCGTTTCTATCTTTTGTCTTTCAGCACAGTTTCTCTTTGAGTTTGTTGCTGGAATATCAAATGTATCTAGCGTGTGATATGAGTTGAAGTATGAATTTTCGTCTAATAAATGTCTTGTAGACTTTGCAAACCAATTATTATGAAAATTAATGCGAGAAATTGCTAGCCACTTTGCATCTTCACTTTGTAAAACATTTTGTTGTATTTCTTGCAAGAAAAAGCTACTTGAGTGATCATTCAAAACAAAGAAAAAGAAAAGAAAGACATCTTGTACTCCATTGAAGATCAATTTATTTCTACACCAAGGTCCCATGTTTACCTGAAGCAATAAGTTTCCTCTCCATTAAGACCAAGTAAAACAAAACGCTGTAATTAAAGATAGCGTCTTATCTCTAATCACACCATTTATTTTGGCCTCTTAACAATAAAACTGACAACCTTCAGGGCCTGCTGAAAAGACACACCGTACCACGTTGAATAACAATGGTGCTGTATTCATCGATTGCCGGTCCAGACTCTGTGCTTGTTATAAGATGATGCACTAACTACAGGCAACTAAATATAAGAAAGTAAAGTGACTGAGTTAAACTCTTAATGAGAATAGCCAAGGTAATCTTGGACCGCAGCTCAAGATAGATTACATTCTTTTATCACAGTCTTATCACAGAACCACTCTTGTGGATGTAGGGGGCTCCGGATAGAGGTAGTACCTTTGGCGTTCGGCACGCTGCACTCTACCTGGTAGGGTGGACGGGCGTC
>JAOBAT010106379.1:0-15153 GCA_026413305.1 Hydrozoanthus tunicans
TTGTTGGATATGAGATGATTTATAGCCAACTCGACGCTACGCGCCTCGTCGGCTATTTACCATCTCATATCCAACGCGCGCTCCTGGAATAGTTGTTAACTATTATAAATCCCATCAATCGGTAATGTGGTACTGACAGTAAACTGATAGGTCTAATTACAAAAATTATAATCATATTCAATGGTAGTATAACTAGTAACAGCAAGAACAGCAGTTGTTACCATAATTACCAGGGTTACTTTTATGGTTACGTGTTATATCTGACATAGTAACGTGCTATATCACAAACGTTTTCAACCACGACCATTTTATCAACACCTAACTCCTAAGTTCTACCAATATAACTCGTACAAAGTAGGGCATATATCAGGTAATGAGAAAATATGTTTTGATCAAACATAGCAAGATACTGAGATAAAAAACAAACTTCTCTTCAAATACTGGTAACATGAAAAGAATCGCTTCTATATGAGAGAATTTAACAACACGCCATTGTCGAACTTGGGGCTGAACTGGTTAAACAGTTACGTGTTATACCATAAATATTACATGTTATACCATGAAAGTTATGTTATACCATAAATGTTACGTATTATATCTTAAATTATTAAGCGTTTCATCTTTAAAAGAAACTCATCAATTATCATCTATTATAGGCAGTTAGTTTGTGTTAGCTTTCACGTGTCCAAGTCTTCTCAGCATCAGGCATTGACTCAAAAACAAAGGGATAAAAGTCGGAAATTAAGGCCGACATGCAACATAATACTTTTGTGGTTTGAGTGCTACTTTAATATTCGACACCTTGTTATCATCAGTTTTGACAAAAGACTCCAAAAAAACTTTCAACCACTGATTAAACAACTTGACGTTACAAGATTTGTTGAATAGTGTTTTTGCCGTTGGCAATACTTATAAAACGTTTTTGTTGCTTCCTATTAAATCAAGGAATACATTTGAAAATCAAGAATCAGCTTTTTCAAATAACACAGATGCAGTTTTGAAAAGATCCGCAAACTGATTACCTCTACTTAATTGATATATATATCGATTTACTGTTTCGCGAAATAAAAATACGGATTATTGCAGGAAGAAAAAAGTTTTCTACAATTAGGTATCAAATGATTTGTACCAGCAACTTTTACCTTAGAAAGAAGTTTAACGCTTTATTTAATGGAACTGCGCATGCAATGATTATGTTAGAAGGTAAGCAAGGGAGATTAAGGTAGCATGCAGTGAGTGTGCGTGGTGCATTATGGGTCGTGCATTATGCATTCAATATTTTACACGCATGCAAAGTTGATATTATTCACATACAAGACATGCAAAACAAGATTTCAAAAAGTTTAAAGAAATGAGCCTACGTTTGAAAAGTTTGAATTATTTTTGACCGAAGAAGTTTCACAACCGACAAGCTTGATAGAATACTTAACTAGCATCAGGGAAAATCATTTTTTCAAGTATAGCCAAAGAAACCATGAAGTTCGATCTTGAATCCCCACTGAAATTACAAAGAGCAATGGGTTACCTTTGCGCTAGACATGAACTTTGTCACTTACTGCAAAATTTGCAAGACTTTGGGCAATCCCTTTCCATGAATTTCCGCCTAGAAGTACATTGTCCGTTTTGAGTTGCGAGCAGCACGCAGACTGGAGAATTGTCCTTACACTCAGTAACTGGTTTCGCTGAGAACAAAATAAGAAAGACACAGCTCGATAGCAATAATAATAATAATAATATTGCTTATATTGCGCAAGCTCCATTGAAATAGGCTCGGGTACGCTGACGTAATATAGTGTAAGAACCCACATTTTTCGGGGTAGTTACAATTAACATTTTAAGCTAAGAAATTTTTCAACAAGGTTCTTTGATTTCGCAGAAGGAGACATGCCTGTCGATTACCGTAAAGAAGTAAAAATTATTGGGCTGTACTTCTAAAAAATGACGTAAAACTAAGGGCCGTAGCAGGGGGAGAGGGCGGGCGGTCCGCCCCAAATTTTAAGAAAAAAGGAGAAAGGGTTTGTCATCGCAATACTTCTCACATTTTTGTAACTTCCGCCCCCCCTCTCCCCCCGATTTAGCGCATATAGTTTTGTATTTTGATATACCAAACTAAGTCAGCTATATATATATATTTGGTATTATAGTTTGTTACACGCTTTTTTCATAAGGACAAATAAGTTAGTTTATTAGTGAGTTGAGCCTCCAATTGTTCCTTTTTTCTATGTGTCAGCGGTTTAAATCGAAACACTAAGCCTAAGGTTTCGCGGATTCATCTTTGATTCACTGAGTCACTTCCCGAGACGATTTCGGCAATGGTTGTAAACTGCCAATCGTTTGTTATTCATTCTGTATTGTAAAGTAAGTAAAGATCGAAGCTCGATAAAATTTCCAAAAAAATTACTGTTCTCAAATTTTAGACAATCTGAGCCTCGTCGTTCTTATAATTTGTTCTTATAAAACTGAAAAAAAAAACCCGTGTACTAGTGTAAACTGTTAGCCATACGTACATGCTGTGAAAAAAGACGCACTTACGTTTTTCGCAATTGCCACCCATGTTTTGCTCGGGGCACACGCACTTGAACTTATTGTCCAGTTGTCTACAGGTACCGCCATTTTGGCACGGATTTTTTACGCAAGGATCAGCTGTGTGAAAACGAATTGTGTTTGAATTTATTTGTTTTATTTATTTACTTTCATAAATCGTTGCAAGATATAACAGAGCAGGAGCAAGGCAATAGGACACATGGTCCGCTCTCTGGGCCAGGCTCTCTGTTGTTAATTACAACAACAACAACAATATTTTATTAACAACAAAAAGACTAGATACTCAAATCATTTCCACCCGCAAATAAGAAAACCTAATCGAGGCAGGGGAAAAGTTACAAAATAAAGGTTACATTAGACATATACATAATTTAATTATTATAAAAGTATTGACAGCGCTTGCTGTAAATTTGTAATACAATAACGGTCGAGAATAATCTGAATGAAAGCTAAAATAAAGGAATTTTAGTAAAGTGTTAGGACAGGGCAGATACAGAGTTAATTGGTAAATCTATTTTATTCGTCAATGATTTGGGAGATTCCAATATAATCATCAGCTTTTGATAATGTTTCGAAGAGTCTCTGTTTTAGTTTCTTTTTAAAAATAGGTTTTGATAACTTTCGGAGTTCGGAAGGCAGCACATTCCAAACTTTAGGACCCAATCTTAAGAATGATTTTTGTACTTTTTCTAGTTTTGACTGTCCAACATTTATTTCATAAGAACAAACCAGTTAATAACTAACAAAAGCTAACAAATAACGGCTTGTTTTGACAAAAAGAAAAAATCCATCATAACTAGTTAAGTTTGGGTATAGATTTTAGTATGCATAAAGGTTGTAGTATAATTAACGAGATATTATCGAGATATGGGATGCCAAAACCTACGTAATGAAATCGAAGTGGCCATCTTGGCTCCCTAAACAAGATAAATCATCAAAGTTGTTTTGTTTAAGGGAACCATCATGGCCGCTAACAAGTCAGGTGCAACCCAGCAATACGAGTAGTCAAGTCTTAGTCATAAAAAATCGAAATATGGAGAACAGAACGCCATCCCTCCTTCCCCATTCAATTAAGATTCTTTTGGCATTAAAAAAGTACCTGCTCTTGAGTGGCAGCACAGCAGGGATCTCTTCGTCTCGTACAAGACCGACCAATACGCGTCCTGTACCTCATAATGTGTAAGCTCATTCATCCAAAGCACCAAGTGTGCGATCGAGAATTGTCCATATGAACGCAGTTTTAGCAAACTGTTAGGTCGGCCAAGAGTTAATGTTTCCAGAGAGCTTTCTAAAGGTCGGTAGTTTACAGACTCGGGTTTGTTGTCGGTGACAATTAGGGCCCCATTTCTGTAGAATTTTAGCCCGTGTTGTCTTTCCCACGTGATTGCCGCGTGAAACCAGGCGTTCCGTGGGAGATAATCTAGTATGATAGACCATTTCTGACTCTGTGATGCTAATTGCACGACAAAGCGTCTTTCTCGTTTGGAGTAAAATATTTGAAAACCTGGTCCGTTAGTGCCGTCTGTATAACTCCCACATGATATGATATATTCCCCTGTGACAATTGATGATATTAAAGATAGTTAGTTCCATGAGATAATGTATTTCCCTGTCAGAATTAGTAATAAAAGAGACAGTTTTAAATAACATGAGATAATTTATTCCGTTATGATAATTAGTGATAATAATTAAGTACAACGCAACTTGTTAGGGAGATTGTACCGTAATTAACTTTATCAAAATTTATTTGAAATCAAAAATTAAAAAAAGAAATTCTGACTTTTTTCTAGACAAACTGTAAACAGCTGAATGAAATAACAATGAGTGTTGAAAAAAAATATAAACTGATAACATCTTTTCCCCCTTTATCCTTTTACCATGAAGGCCTACTCTAGGGCGGTACTGCGAAACTTGCGGACAAGATATTAACGCCGTAAGTTACGTGTACACATTCAGTTCAGCTTATGGTATACTGCATACACTACTTTTTTTATGAGAACCTTTTTACAAGAACATGTCTTAACATCTTAAAAAACATGCTGAGGCTAAGAAACGGTGAAGAACATTTATTTATGATGATAACCTATTTCAAATAACTCATACAGTGTTCCAGATAACAATTTTACATCACATGATTTTTTCGTTTACGAAATCGCAATTCGTACAGTTTAAGAATTAAGAACACTTGAGGCTCCACATGTTTTAAAAGGTTAATTCAAAAAGCGAAGTACCATCATTGTTTGTTGAGCACGGACTTTACAATTAATCATTTTATGCTTTATGCTGTACTGCTAAGTTGAATTACAAATTTAAGTGAATTGTCTACCACAAAAGCTTTTCTAGTTATCAAAAAGGATCCTCAGGCCTGAGTTTAGTCTGAAATTTTGCAAAAATTGAGCTTCATTTTTCTTATAAACTATAAAGTTGTTCTTACATATAAAGCGTTTATTTTTACATAAACCTGTAATAGTAATAGTAATACGGTTGTTTCACAAGTGTTAAGAGAAAAGTTTCGTTTTACCTTGCGTGAAGTTTATCCAAAATGCTACTGTCAGTCCTTCGCGGCAGTTTGTTGGATCGGTGATACACTTGTGACGAAGACGTTTTGCAACAACATAATTATCCGAGCCGTCCAGATATATCACTGAGCCAAGCTGGTCGGCATACGACAACCGCACTTCGTTGTGTGTTTTCGTTACAGAATGGCCCCGTACATCGAGAAGCATCTTGGATCCAGTAAAATTGTTCATCGGCCAGTAATGAACTGCGTTTTGGTAAGGGGGGCCTTAAGAGAGACAAAATATTTGTAAGCATGATGGGAGCTTGGGGCCTCATTCTCAGTTTGAGAACAGAAAAAACTACAACAAAGAAAGACAAGAATGCTAAAGAAACAGTTGTGATACTGAATACTGTGTTAAAAAGAAACACGCGCAAAAATGAAAATACTGTTGAATTCGACAATCACACGACGCTCTTCTCCGAGGGCGGGAAATTTTCGCGCCAAAACACAACGAACATACAACACAAAATAACAAGTGTCTTGTCTTCACATTTTTTTTTCTTTTACCATGTGATGGTTTAAAGCTGTTTAAGAGCTTCCGATAGCCAAAGTTCTTGTAGTCAGTAATTATTTGTTCTTCTTTTTCCTTTTGTTTCATTGTTAAATAATCTGCGTAAAAGTTCTTTTGCAACAGTGTAGTTTAATGTTTAATTCAGTTTTTAAAATACCTAATGCTGTTACGTTGGTCAGTGTATATTCTAGAGCGGAGTGACCGAATACAAGTTATCACTCAACCAAGAGAAAACTTCGGCCATGTTGGTGGTATGATTTCTATCGGGGAGTCTTTAACAACATTGTAATTGACAAGAAAAACTTTAAACAATAGCTAATGATTAATTAAAAGAGTACTTACATTAGGCCATAGCATATCATGATAGTTCAAGCATTTTCTAGACTCGTGTGTCCAGCGAGCACAAACTAGTGAAATGCGAACTCCCATATTAGGAATTTCTTATTCTCAATCAGACTTCACTCTATATGCAATACAATCAGACAATCGGGTTTTAATTGATCGGGCCTTAACGCATCTGTTGTATTCTATTCATAACCAAAATAATGGTTAAACTTGTAAAGCGCTTACATTTTTTGTTTTCCTTGAAAATGAGAAACACTCCGCTTTCAACATTGTTAAAGTACATTAGCGCTGACGCTTATTGGCGCCTGTTCTTCATAAAGAATTCTTTGCGATGTTACCGCGGGCGCAAAATAATGTAGTTTCTTTCTTTTTCACTTTAACCGCCTCACACAGACCTCGGGAAATACAAAAAAAGTCGCAAAAACCGTAAACAAAGGGCCAACCCTTCGTATACGTCTTAACTCTAAAAGATTCGGTAAAACCTTTAGCGTTTTATACGAACGGTGACTAAATATGAGTTTGTATAATAATCTTCATAAATCTCTGTTCACTAACCTTGGAGAATTCTAATATGAAACCACTCACTCATGTTTGTTTAATCGCTTTAAATATTTGTAATCTCCATGGCCTCATCATTTATAAAAGTGTAGTGTTTTTGTTAAAATAAAAATATTTAAAACCACTCGGAAAGTAATAGCGAATAGAAAATCTTTTTTTAATTCTTAAAACTACAAGCCAATATGTCTGGCTCATTTACTTCCTTTCAGTCGTCGTAATCTTAACAGTTGATACTAAACTCGTTTTGTGAGATTTGCTCTGCAGTTTAGTTTAAACCAATAAAATGAATTTAACTATAGTCTTGAAGAAGCAAATACTCATGTTCGTTTGTTTATCGTCAGTGGGTTTTGAAAATGAAATGAGCTCTTGTCACAAACATGCGAGAAGCTCTGCAAGTTAAAACTAGTGCAAACCATTTCTCGAAGTGATCATTTTATACGATATAATGAAAAATAAAATTTTACTGGAAAGCGAAACCAACTCGATGAAGAAAATAGGAAAATATTCTATGCTCTTTTTTTAAACATTTATAAAACAAAGGTCTTTGCACCTTAATGACATGTGTCTATTTAAAGAAGGTATTAACGTTTCAAAATTTTTCGTACCAACCTGGATAGTAGTAAATCTTATCTCGATAGTTGAAATGGAACATATTCGGATCAGTTAGACCAAAGCACTGTTCATACAGCAAGGCTAGCACAACCACCAGACCAAACAGAACATAAGGCACCAACACAGCTCTTATTTGGCCGAAATACATAATTCACGTATTGTAAGAAGCTTGACGTTGAGTCGTGAACCAAAAAAACTGATTTTATAACGACATGAGTATAATGATCTTCCTAGTTTACGTACGGTTTGCGAGTGATTTTCGGACTTAACCGCATCTTCTTGATTTCGAGGTAATCCTTCTCGAGTTTATAACTTCATTGACTTGGTATTTGTGTGTCGAATTCATTTTCAAATTAATGAAAGAAAGCGGGGGTGATGAATTATTCTGTGTCGCACAGCTGCGTGTTCTCACTGAGTATAGATGCTGATAATTTATTCATTGCCAACGACACCACACTCCTTGATCTCTATGCTAATTACTATCAAAGCCTCTCTTTTATTCAGTTTTCCGACGACGAATTGTTCACTGTTTAATGTTCTGAGTAGAATAATAATTCTCCTGCAGTCTAATCGAGTACAAGATACAATAGTTCCGCGTTTGTGGCGAGTTTCTTTTTGCCGAACGTGCGCTTCTTTACTACTTCACGAATATTTGTTTTTGACATTCATATTTATATATCTCCATATACATTAAATTTTAGAAACAGGTGAATCAAAGAAGAATATTATTCAAACGTTCAATCAACTCCTGACTTCTATATCCAAGTCACAAAAGAGTTTGAGCAGCAAGCCAACTCATCGTGCGTCATAATAAGGTTTAGCCAATTAAATCCCTTCTTGAAAAGACTTCAGCACGTGAGACGGAAATTCGCGCGAACTCTACAAAACTCTTTTTGGCATTCACAAATTCAAAGTCTGACTTAATTATGCTGAAAACGTTTCTACTTACAATGAAGTAGAAGCCCTTAAAAATTGCTCAGAATTCCTTTTCAAAAACACAAGAAATATTCTGCCGACCAGGCTTTGTTGTGCCTTTTCAAAAATAATCGGTTTCAGTGCCGAGGAATGCTGTCATAACCTTGAACTTGAAATTTCAAAAACTGTAAAATAAGAAGAAGATAAAAAGCAAACTAATATAGCATAGGACGCCTTTATTCTTCCCCGTTCATCAGATATGATTTTTGAGTTTTAATGGGTTTAAGAACAAGTACGAAAATAGAGTAGTTGTCGGTATTTAACAAGCTAATGTCAGTTGGCTGTGGCGAGAAGCTGTTGTACGCCCCTAATTGCCAGAGGCAGTGAACCAGTTCATGAACAAGATTATCAAACCGCCAACCACATATAGATCACGAAACAATTTTACACAAACTTCAAGAATACTGATCTCGGTGCATTGGTCAAAGGAACCAAAAAATATTTTTCTCGCACGTTCAGGATAGTTTCTGCTGTCGTAAATTTATAACTAAACGATAAATCTAAAAATCGTCCTTTAAGTTTTGAATTAGTTTTCTAATGGTTTAACGAATTTATTTTGCTTATGATTATTATCCTTTATCAGTTGAATTATTTTTTCCCACTAGGATTAGATAATTATAGCAGAGTTAACTAAAATTATTTTCCAATTTTTTTAAGTAGATGAACTGTTAAAGGGTTTGTTTGCGAGTAGCGTGGAGATTGCGCGAGATGTGTCGTAAAAAGGTTTAATATGTTAGTCACTAAACGGGCCAACCTTTTTTAATTTAAACATGTTAAATCAAAGTAGTAAAATTGTTTTAAGAATGTTCTCTGCGAAAAAAAGAAATGACGACATGTTGGTTAATTTGGAATGCTGCTGAGAAAGATTAAATTAAGTGCATTGAGTGTTACTTAGAAATTTTAAGGTTGTCAATCCATTAAAAAATCTAAGACGTGATAAAACGCAGAAATAAATGTCAAATTTCTACATTTCTTAATATTGTTCCACGTGTGGAAACAGTTGGTCGTATTAGTCTTGAGTTTAAAGGTGTTTTGTCAAAAAAAAATGTGTTTATTGTTTTCCTTTGGCTCTGTGCTTCTGCAATCAAACCAAAATCCCTTCAACAGGATTGTTTTTTCAAATTTTACTCTCTTTTTATTAGTTTTTTATTTTTCTGTACAAATAGGCGCACACAAATATATTTTTTCATGCTTGCAAATACGGCCAAGTTGAAGGGCTGTTTGTTCACACAGCATGCGAACCGTCCTACTCAAACTGATTACCAACACGCGCGCCATGGCGCCAATAAAACTCACAAAGGAAGTCAAAGTTTCAGTTTTTTGTTGTTCTGCCAAACAAGAGGTGGCAAAATAACAGGATCGAAAAAATTTCATCTTTAAAATCAATCAGTGAATAATTCATCATGCAGTGCTTATCTATTCATCTTGGCGTCCATTGCATTTTAACGTGATCGCAACACCTTCTCTGCTTTTAGATGTAATGCTAACCCAATAAATTATTTATCCCCATTAAAGATTAAACCTTGGAGTTTAGTGAAAGCTTGAAGGTTGGGACCTCTTTGTTAAAATTGCTGGCCTTTGTCGAGGGATTTTAGAAAGTGAAAACAAGTTAAGTTGCTTCGGGCTCTTTTAAAAAAAGGTTTAGCATTTGTTCCAGAAAGCCAACACCCCATCACAGCAAGGCCGAGTAAATCAATTAGTCAGAAGGCTGCATGAATAATCCACAACCTCACAAACCTTCAGCTCAAGCGTTCTTATGAATTTAATCACTTATTTCGGCCTCTAACCCACAACACAATCAACCTTTCAAAGATTTAGCTTTCAAACTTCGACTAATGAAACTGGCTAAAGTGATGAAGCTGTTTGCGGTGAATAAAAACATTTCAATAAAAATATTCATGTTTCAATAAAAAAAATGTTTTTGAAATATGTGTTTTGCACAATTGTATGCTCCAAAACGTTTTCTTTTAAAATTTGGTTAATTTTATGTTTTTAAATTGTAGTAGTTTTAAATCTGACGCATGTGGGTGAACAAGTGAACTTCCGCTATAAAGATCTCTCAAAAGGCGATTATACAGCTGCCAGTCACCTGCGGCTTTTTATGACCATTCATTCAAATCTATTTTCGTAAACCAACAACAAAGACTCCAGACGAACGGAAGTCTCAAAACATTCTTAACTAGTCGCATTTTTCCTATCTTCCCAAATTATCAAGGAAAGTTATAACAAGAAAAAAAAATTTCCTAGCATTTAACTCTCAGGTTAATCGTACTCAAGTCTCAAAAACCCTTTGAATCTTTAAATTATTCTAACAGTGGACACCAGACTTGTTGGTTGTCAGCAGTATCGCTGTTGTTATAATAATGGTAATAAAGATGGCAATAAAAACTATCACTTTTGTTTGTGGTCGTTGTTATTATTAATATCACCATTATTGATTATTATCTTTATCATCATTATCATTAATTATTATTGTTGTTGTTATTATTTATTATTCTTGTTATTATTCTTATTATCGTTATTATTATTGTTTTCATTACACTTAACAGCTTTTCAGCTGTGTGCTACTTATCTGTTGCTATGGTCACGAGGTTTGTGTATGTACCCGAAAGACAAAGATAAAGAATTTTGAAAACAAAACTAACTTCGATAAAACTTCTTAACGTGATCATATATCATACGAAACAGCGCCCGTTGAGAACAAAAAGTGCGTTGAAAAGCACCGTCTAGACCATTTATCAATTCACAATTTGTTTTCGTGTTAACTGCCTTAAGGTACATGTAGGTGTTAATGTTTCGAAATGTTTAAGAATTGCAGCATAGCGAAGGTAATTTAACCTCAAAGACTTGGCAAAACTTACTGCAGTTTAAAATTTTGAAAATTCATGTTATCTTGGATTTTAGATGTATGTAGCTTCTTCATGGTATTTTTAACAACACAAGTGCCGACATTTTAGGTTATCAATGAAACATTTGAATATTATAAAATAGAATATGAATATGAATATGAATATGAATGAATATCATAAAATAGAGAAAGAGTTGCTTTTCGCAATGATATTGGATATAACTTCTTAAAGTTCAAATGACTTTGCCCCATGGAAGTGTATCCAGCATCCATATCTTTTATCTCTGGCATCCAATATCCAAAGTATCAGAGCGATCGGGATCCAACATTCACTGGCAAGGCATCCAGCATCCAGAAACAAGCTGCATCCGACTGAATCCCTGAAATCTACCATTTAGCATCCTGGATCCCTGAAATCTGCGATTTAAACGTCCAGGATCCACTAGTTCTCTGAATGCGCTTACATGGGACGAAATCCCTGGCCTTTTCCCTTAGTTTACACATTATTTGATGCTTTCAAGTCGAAATGACTGAAACAGGTTACAGCAAGCACTAGCATCAAAGCTCCTTGGGCTAAAAACTCAATACAACTTGCGCTTTCTATAAAAACTATTAACTAACCCAATGTTGTTGCTGTTTTTTTCTTATGATAGTGAATAACTGTCCAATACGTATTAATAATTAAACATATCGTACATGCAAAACCAGTAGAAAACAAACGTAAATGTTTGTGATAATCTTCGTTTAACTGATTTATTCGTATTCAAGCGGCTTAAATAATTCTGGGCCCAGTTTTTCAAAGGCCAGTTTAGCACTAATCCAGGAAACTTCCAACCAACGTTCTTGTTTTCAACCTTACAGAGGTTGATTTGAGCTGTTATTGTGGAATTGTCAAGTTTTTTCCCGTGGAAAATCTAAGCAGAATACATAAGAACTTCAGCCAGAGAAGTACTTATTGCTCGAAGTTTGCCTTAACCCAGGGTTAAGGTTAACCAGCCTTCGAACAACCCAGCCCTGATGAGTGGCTTAACCGAGAATTAAAGTTAACCAGCCTTTTAACAACCCAGCCCAGATCAAGAATTTGGTTCTTACCACAAGTTCCTTTCTTCTTCACTCGTATCCACTTGCCGATTATGCAGGATTCCAGCTTCATAGCACACTTGTTTTCATACGACTTGCGGTTATTTGCACAAACAGGCTCGTAGGGATGGTCACACCCCGAGGGGCACTCACACTCGGCATAACCCTCGTCACGCATCACGCAATGCGCATAGTATTGACATTGCAGCGCAAGACACGATGTTCCTGTATGTTTTGGGGGAAAAGGGAAATGAAAATATCAATTGGTACTGCTGATCCCGAGGTGTGGGGGAGGGGGGGGGGGATTACTCCAATTTATTTACTAAATAGGAACGTGCCGACCGCAAGGGTATGGTTTTTTGAGGTCCTTGTCTTACACAGCCAAAGGTTAACAATTTCACTCAAGCCGTCTTAACAGGGTTCGACTTATGCACTTATGTTGTCTTATACAGGGTAGTGATATTTGACCCCATTTGACATAAATAAAAATAAACTTCTTTTCTATTTGTCCGAATAGGATAAAAATTTCAAAGTTTTTTGCTGTCTTCATTAGGGTCAGGAATTTGGGGCTTGGGCGGGGCACCCTAGCACATTCCAAACCAGTACCCCCGTCCCCCAGAAACTGTTTCATGACACCGCTAATAATTGAAATATGAACTATGGATTTTTTTGTCAAGCTTCAACTAAAACTTTTGTTTTATTGTTTCATACCTCGACGCATTTCTCTTCTCGTTGAGTTCGTGTTGTTCAAAATGGAGCCTATGGTGACCACTTGTGCTTTTGCGACTCTTTTGTTGTGAAAATGTGTCTTATCAGTACACACATTGTTCCCATTCCCTGACGGTGTCCGTCCCCCTGTTATCGGTACTCCAGCATCAGACTGGGTGGAGCCTGAAGTCGGTCCGACTGCAGGAAATCATACCAAATAAGGTTAGACAAGTAACAAGACATAATAAATGTTTTTCTTTCTTTGTCGTTTCTACTATGACAACCTGCTGTCTTTCAGCCGACCAATCGTTTCAAATCGTTTAATGGAGCAGATAAATTAAACAACCATGCACACCGGGCGTTCAATTGTTGCCTTTTGATGGGAATTGCTTGTTGATAAATGATGGCATGAAATTCGTTGTGCCATACTTATAGGAAGGAAATTATAATAAAACCCTGTAAACGTCAAAAGGAATATAAACAATGGATGGACAATGGTCCAATGGACCAACATGGCCGCCTCGTCTTTTGTCTTTGGCATCTCTAGGGAGAGTGTGAAAACAAAGAATAATCTCAACCATTTCGCTCTACTAAGACTGAACTTTCGTGGTTCGTTGTAACATACTGAGCGTCTTGCCTGGTCTTGCTTTAACTTTTCGATTTTCAAGCTAAATTATCTTACAACTTTGCAAGAAAAAGAACTTTCTAGCAGTAGATAGAAAACTTTATCTCAAGTAATCGAGCCTCTCGACGCCTTTAAAATCCTAAATGTCTGAGTACAGTAGGTACGCGATTGGCCAGTTGCTCTTAAATTGGATCGAAGTGTCATCATCCAGGCCTTCACTAAAGGCGACGTCCAACGATGGTGCTGGGCAACCAAATCTTAAATATCGCTTTTTAAAGCTGTTTCAAAGATCATAATCCTACAGGAGAGGTACCAACATTTCAATTATGCGATCAAAATTATCACCATTTGAAGCTGACTTTCAATTTTTTTGTATCATCATCGCGGTAGAATTTACTTCAACATCGTTATGTACACATGTTCATTTTTAGTACCTGCAGGTCAAGATTAGTGTCAAACATGGAACACCAACCCGAGCGGTTCAACTGATACATTTTACCTTGACGTGTCGATGGTTGCCTTTTCGAAGTTTTGGTGCGGCGAGTCGAAACTTTTGACGTGGTGGTTTTTCTAGTTGATTTTGCGGGTGAAGAAGTAGGCCTAGATTCAGTTGTTGTCTTTACAACAAAAAACCTTTCTGTGGTTCTCTTTTTGGTTGTTGGTGTGGTTCGGGGTCTCATGGTGGTCCTGTGTCCCTGTACAGTAAGGTCGACTGTTGTGTGTGGCTCGACAGACTGAGAAGATTGAGTATGAGGAGAGGAAAGACCTGAAGAAGAAGTGCGCAAGAGGCAGACGTTAAAGAGGAAACAGAGGTTGATTACAACGTAGATGGAAATAACTACTTCGTGTGTCTTCTGATGGAGAGAAAAGAAGCTAGGATTTCTTTTCGTCCTCATCTTTAAACAAAGTTGTAAAGGAAGTCACAAAAGAATACCTGTCAACTACTCCTTGCATTTACTGTCCGAAACCTTAAAGGATGACAGCTTGAAATTTTAAGGAAAAAGATTAGACACACTTGCTAAAGATCTCAATAGTAGACAGATTATACATGTATTAATGTATTAGACATACATGTATTAAAACCAGGAGGTCCACGTGCGGTCTAGTCTTACTGATGGCATAGTCTTAATGACAGGCAGACAGACTTTTTATCTTTTCAAACGATTCAAATAAGCTTTTTATGTATAGTACAGTATCCGTACACAGAAAGTGATAGACCTCAGTTTTATGTCGTCAAAATGCCATATGTGGTCCCAATGTACAGTAAAAAATCCTTACACAGGAAGTATGTCGTCATAATGCCATATGCAAACTCAATGTCAATGAAGTATCCTTACAATGGAAGTATGTCGTCATAATGCCATATGCAATCTCAATGTATAGTATGTTGTCTTAATACCAAATGCAATCTCAATGTATAGTAAGTTGTCTTAATACCGTATGCGATCTCAATGTAAAGTAAAGTAGCCTTACAATGAAAGTATGTCGTCATAATGCCATATGCAAACTCAATATCAGTGAAGTATCCTTACAATGGAAGTATGTCGTCATAATGCCATATGCAATCTCAATGTATAGTATGTTGTCTTAATACCAAATGCAATCTCAATGTATAGTAAGTTGTCTTAATACCGTATGCGATCTCAATGTAAAGTAAAGTAGCCTTACAATGAAAGTATGTCGTCATAATGCCATATGCAAACTCAATATCAGTGAAGTATCCTTACAATGGAAGTATGTCGTCATAATGCCATATGCAATCTCAATGTATAGTATGTTGTCTTAAT
>JAOBAT010106390.1:2083-13644 GCA_026413305.1 Hydrozoanthus tunicans
GAATGGGAGTTATTTTTATCTGGTAATTTTTGCATAAAGACGTTTTGAAAATCTAGACTTGTCGAGTTGCAACTGAGTGAGTGATAGCAAGCGGTGTATAGACTATGAGTAGCTCGAATTCAGTTTATTTTTCTGTTTTTACCTTTAAAATATATGAGGGATTTTTTCGCCTTAACATTGTTTTCAATTTTGAAAGTTTCGTTTTCTTTATGAAAAAGGTGTTGGTTTTTTGATAGAATAAAAAAAAATTATATACAAAAAATTTCTGGTTTTCATGGCTTACTCTTGATGCTGGTCAGTTTTTGGACAAAAATCCCTCATGGTTAACTAGTCCAGGGGCGGATACAGCGGGACTTGATTGGGTGGGTTTCCCACCCCCTTTTTTTACATCACCAAAAAAATAAAACAAAAAGATAAGATTTATCAATTGTTTGTCACTGAGCGTCAATAAAAAGACAAAATATTCTCAAGTTTACAGATAAATCAACGACTTTAGGACCCGCAAAATGCTGTTATTGACGCACAAAGAATATGTGCAAAACGCGGCACCCAACACTCACTTTTACAATGGCAACAGCCTGAAAACGGCAATGACAATAAAAGTGATGTGATGCATGTTGATAACAGTGGCAAATGTGAGATAGCAATGGCGTATCAATGTTTGTTGTTGATGGAGAATATAAACTTACGCAGTTCAGCAGGTTGTAAAACCTAAAAAGGAATCTAGAAGTTTTAAAATTACAACAAACCAGAAGCAGTTTTACTGTATTTATGTAGCAGTCAGTACTGTATTTATGTAGCAGTTTCACTGTTTTTATGTATTTTTCTAATTAATTTATAAAAATATACTTTCTAAGAATATTGACGCTGAAATTGGACACATTTTTAACAACATTTCAAGAAGAATGCCGAAGCTCAGATATTGTAATAATTCAGTATAATTTTGGATGTCTGAAAGAAAATCATATTGTTTTAATCTTAAGGCCAACAAACAGACTCAATCATGTAAACAAACTGTATTACATGTCCATAGAATACATGACCAATCCCTGCTAATGGCAATGACAGTTCAGCAATACGAAACGTTTGATAAAAACAGTACTGTACAAATTACTTGAACAAAATTATTTATTACATAAAGACCAACTAAGAAACTAAGAATATTCGTAGGAATATTTTTAGCCTAAAAGCGGCCAAAAATTAAGAATATCCAGCGTCGGTCAAAAATATAATTAAAGGGTGTAGTTAAGCGAAAGTTATGATTTAAATGTTCAAACTAACGGGTGTAATCGTCTCACTTGAACCGGGAAAATTTCTTTGGACTTCCATTTGCATTTGTTGCCTCTAAACTGAAGTACTGACCAACACCAAGTATGATGAAATCTTTTTTAAAGCCATACAATGTACCATCTTTTTGGTAGTAGCATCAACAGTTTCTTTGTGCTTTTTTTCTCTTTTAAGTGCCTATGACATGAAACATGTTATCTCAGAGGATAGATCTTGCTAAATAAGTAATTGGGAAGAAAATTTTTTATCGAAATCTTTTATGGTTTTCGACATGTTTTCGAGTCATGTCGTCACTTCATGTACAGGCAAATTTTCAATTTTTTAAAATCTTGTTGAAGTTCTTAAACAGATAAATTAAGTCAAACTTGAGGAAAACGTCCAAGTTTAATTCAAATTTGTCCACAGGTTTTTCATTGGTAGCAGATTTTAAAAAGCTGAAAATTTGCCTGGGTATTCAGTGACGTTGTCACTTGAAAACATTAAAGGTAAATATCTCGAAAACAATAAGATCTCGACAAAAAATTTCACTCAAACTCCTCATTTAGCAAGGACTTTCCACTAAGATAACAAAATATTTCTTGTTATTGAAACTTAAAGATGTAAGCACCAGGTAAAACATTTTTAATGAAGACTGGGTTTTACCACGGCTTTACACATGTTTCTTCAAGAGGTTCATGGTTCACCATGGCCAAGTACCATTGATTTACGGTAGTCCCTAGCGGCTTTTCTCGCCAAGTGTATCAGTGCAGTCAATAGCACAACACTCCCAATTATTCCACCGAATAGAACTACGAGCTGCCAATAGTCCAAACGACATTCACCTGCTGGTTTGCAGTATCCGTTTGTGCAACACTCGTCCCCCTTGTCACAGTGCTCGTCTCGTGTGCACCCAAGTGTAAGTTTGCCATCAGTGCACATTTCAGTAGTACAGGAACCATGGCAGCATTTTTGTGTCTTTTCTTTGCCGTGTTTTACGCAGTTTGCGTCGTCAGTACAATATGCATTTATACCAGCAATAACCGAGAAACAGATGAACAGAAACAAAGATACGGCTTTATGACAGAAGATCATGGTTTTTGCAAGCTAGCACAGGGTTTGTCTTGTGTGATCAACGCATCCACTGGACAATATAATATTAGAAACTACCTTTTTCATTCGAAACTGTTGATGTGCTTTTCTTGCCTAGTTTTTTGTGTTTATCTGACGAAGAAACATCCGCCTTAAATTGTTTATCTTTTATGTTGGCCTTGTAGGCTTCTTGTAGGTTAGTTGCAGTAGCTTGTAGATTCTCAAATAGTCAACAACAAAAATTGTCTAAATAAGTTTTGACATTTGAAACAAAAACCTTTTTAAGAATTTTTACGAGAGACAGCATTCATTTTCCATAAGGACATAAATTCAATGAAGCTATTCCATCCTCCCCGTGAAAGAAAATTTTAAGTCTTTGTATTTGTAGATACGCTCTTGTACGTGTAACCACTCAAGCGTTCAGTTTTAGAAGGAACTCATAATATAATCATAAGAACAAAAAATTATTTTTCTTTCCTCATATCTCTTCCCCGGGTTAATGATGTGGCATGTAATACTTAAACAGATACCACATATCTGTTTACATCGACTGAACCTTTACAATACTTCATCATTAGGACGTGATATCCGAAACAAATTGTAAATTTTGCAATAGGCCTTATGCATGTTGACGTCAAACTAGTCATTTTCACCCCCAAGCCTCGTATTCAAGAAATAGGTGTGAGCATTTTGCAAGTGCAAACCGTGTTCACGAAGGAATTCTTTTCATTTTTGGACGCTTTGGGATTTGGTTTAAGAAAAAATTCACACTTTCGTGATTCGAAAGTGAGGCTTGGGGGTGTTTGACGTAAGCATGCATAAGGCCTATTAGCAAAATTATCTTTTGGTCATCTTGAATATTTACGTTCCTCTTGAAGCCTTGAAGATTCTTGTATCGTATGTCGGTAAAAGCAAAGCACTATTGTTAGTAATAACTTGCGGTTTTTTCGGTAACATACGTGAGCGGCGGCTTTTTAGCATTTTTGCTGAGAGAAAGCAAAGTATTAATGTGAAGAGGCCGAAGTTTTCAGTTTTAGAAAATTGCCACGCGATATTGACATTGGTATTTTGACAAAACAAAATCAGTCTTTGTTTGAGAAAACAGTACAACCGTTTCAGTTTGCCGGTATCTACTTTTAAAACTATATTATTAACTGTAACTTGAACTTCTAAGAGATACAAAATATAAACTATTTCGTTGTTTATTGTTGTTGTTAACGGGAATTTGTCTAATATTATTACGCGGGAACTTTCTAAGCGCGTTAATTTCCCGACAACTAAAAATTTTAATAGCAATTTTTTCCATTTATAAAGCATGTCAAAAAACTGGATCAATTCTATCACTCGATCCATACATATGTTTCTTTAAAGACTTCATCAAAAACTTTTGCGTGTGTTTGTTGTAGGACGCCATCCATATGTTTGTTTGTTTATCAAAAAACTTTGACTGGATCAGAAATAGATTTAAACAATTAGACATAAACTGTACATTCTGCAGAAACTTTAAAAAAATTAAATACGCCAAATCGAGTAGTTCATGATCACGTTAGTTTCATGGCTCGCGAATTTTAGTTAAAAAGGTAAAACAAAACTCAGATGTCATTACCTTGACTGTAGTAATATTCTCCTTAAACTCTGCAACTCAATTCGGTTTTTCAAACCAAAATTTTTTTTGACAAATCAACAACATTGCATGAAATACAGTAATAGCCCGTGTATAAGAGCCTGGGTTTTAAGAATCTGTTAGGCTAAAATTTTCATTTTAAGCCTCCTCCACATAAGAACCTACTAAGGCTAAAGTTTTAAGTTAGGTTCTTATCAAAGGAGTTGCTGTAAAAGTGTATTGGTAGAAACTGCTGAATCAAGATCATCATCTATTTAAAAATAACTTGACATAACTTTTTTTCCTTTCAAGCTTAAGTACCATGTTGTATGTCTATTGTGTTTGCCATTCAAATAATTCCCCAAGTATTTGCAAGTACTATACTTTACTACAGTACTACTAACACTGCTCTATATGGTACAAATAAATTATTTATACTGTATAATGAGATGATGTTTATAATATATGAAATTCATATGAAAATATAAGAACCAACAGATGAAATTCATACGAAAATATAAGAACCTATTTTAAGGACCTTGGTAACCTAAATTTGCTTTTTAAAGCATTTTTATAAACTATTTATTATATTAATTATTATATTATCTATTTAAAAAGAACCTATTTAAGCTAAATTGAAAAATTCAGGTTCTTATACGCGGGCTATTGCTGTACTGCAAGGATGACATTCTTTTTATTTTTCCTAATATAACGTGTTGAACATTTTGCTTTATCAAGCAATTTGTCATATGCTCATTCAGTTTGTACGTACAGTATACTGTAAATGGTTTTTGTAGGAAGGTCTCGACTAAGTATAGTTGTTTGCACCAGTTCTTATACAGTACTTGCTTTTTACATTTGGTACTGTATTTGCAAGCTTGAATTGTACCAAAGACAACTGAGATCTTATAATCTGACATTCATCAAGTTGGATAAATTTAAATGGACTTTTAAACATTCTTTTTTAGCGCCATTCTTGACGAAGTTGCGCCATATTTGTCCCCGGACGTAATATACCCAAAATTTGCCGCAGCAATTAGCTTGCCGTATAACCGGCCTGTACTGACGCATATGGGGCGCCAAACGTGACAATATTACAACCAAAAAATATATGTTATGCCTTAAAAATATATGATAAAACACAAAATATATATGTCATTGCCGAACTTTTCAAACATGTTTATGGCAATAAAATCAAACATAATGATAACATAAATATGGCAACAACATTTTGCAAACATATTTATGGCAATAGCAATTTGCAATAAACATAATTATGGCAATACAAAGAGCATGGGACGAGGTTGGTTGCGGTTTGTTCGGAAGAGCATGCGCGTGATGATTTGGCGGGAACGTGAACAATGGCTGCCCGTGAAGGTTCATTGAGTTCTTTTCCGTCATCATCTCGTGACTCTCTTGATTCCCTCGTGGCCCAGGTGGTTAGCCATCCGGCATTCCGGACCGCAGTGAACAACAGCACAAGCAGTGATTTCATTGATGGCTCAGCTAATCCACCTTCAGTTCCTGAGGCATCCTCGCATTCGAGTTCGACATCGAGCGAAAACCGTTCAGTTCGCAGGCACAGTACCCCACAGTTGGAACTACAGAGTCTATTTAGACGGGGATATCTTTGGGCAGACTACATCTTGTGATTATTGCATGCAGGTCTTGTGATTACAAGCTACTATAATTGTTCTGTAATTGTCACTGTGTGTATGATTATGGCAAATAGAGGTCAAAGTACTTCTGAAACAAATTATATGTTTCACAGGGCAGTGAATATACTCAGGTTTTTTTTTTTCTTAACTGTCATTTAACACCTTAACCTCAATAGAAGCCTGAAGTTTTACTTTGTGCTTGTGCTATGCAAATGAGATTGCAAATCAAACAAAATTATGATCACAAGTCAAAGAGTCAGGCAGTTTCTTGCTATTGAAATAAAGAGAAGAAATGATACAATTTTGTTTTTTTCTACAACTGCAGATGATGGGAAAGATGACCTCAAACATTTCCTACACTTCCTGACAGGACGTGAAGATTTGCCTCCACTAGGTCTCGAGAGGTAAATCACCATTGTTTACAAAGACGATCAGTCTAAGACTCCACAAGCAGAAACCTGTGCTTTTAATCTTAACTTGCCCACAGTTCATAGTACCTATGAAGAATTTGAAGAATATTTCCTAATTGCTTGCAGGCAAGGATATACTGGATTTGGTCTTGTTTAGGAAGTATCTCAAGTGAAAACGAGATCTCTTATGATCATACAGTACAAAGTCACCAAGTATTGATACAGTCATATTACCAGAGTATGTTAAAGAAGACTGTAAAGTCAACCAATTTAGAAGAAAAAAGTGTTATAGTTGCCAATTAGTCGAAGAGTGACTTTTTAATCAATATACCTTAAAGCTAAGATCAAACAGATATATAAGGCCAAATAAAAAGATAGTTTCTATAGTCAGATGGGATGCTTACCAACATTTTTTTTATTATTTTGGCATTATCTGAAATTTGACCATTCAAATCATTTGTTGTTAAAATGCTAGAATTCAAATTAGTAGGAGTAACTTCAGATAAAATGTTGCATGTTGCTTTCAGCACTAACGGGTTACTTGTAACTAAAGGTTATTGTTTATAATTGTTACAACATTTTTCTACCACTTAGGTTGAAAGTTATATTACTAAAATAAGTTATTGTAATTTGATTAAGGTTTAGTGTATGTTGGTTATAAGCCTTTATGTATCACATCACAAATTAATACCTTTCTGTTTTAACCAACTCAGGTTAATAAAAGTTATTGTTGTGGTAGCAAAGTTGCTAGAATATTCCATGCCCAGCTTTTTGTTTGCATACCATTTATGTTAAAGTTTAAAAAACCTGGTTGCTATGTGGTACTTTGAGAAAAGTAAGTAACAAGGGGAGCATTTGCTGTAAAAAGGATGCAGCTCTTAATTAGAATATTTAATATTAACAGAATGTTGCATAACAAACAAATTGCAATTTAAACAGTTTTATTTGAGTACTTGTTGCATTTGACAAAGGAAACGCCCTTTATTTGGGCCACCTGTGCAAAATATAGCAGTCGGAAAAGTAGTAGACTTCTGGTTTATCGAAATTAACCAAACAATTGCAACAAGAATGCATGATTATTATTTTAATATAGTAGCTAGCAGTAAATAAGTTTGCTTGCAGTTACTCATTCGCATACAGTTCTTTTGGATAGAAAGCTCTAGTAATAGACGATGTATGTATACCTGAATCATTCTGACTTAAGAATGGGCATTCATTAAGATTTAAAATAGGTGGGTAGAATAGCAACCAAAATTACATTTTTTGATTGAGTTAAAAATGTCAGGAGAATTATGCATGTAGAAACACAACATCTTTGCAAAATGCTCAGTTTGGTTTCCTCGACATACAAGTAATGCAACAGTGGTAACACCAGTTTCATGTATTTATGAACTTTTACGCAGATAATGTGGGATTTGAATAAAGGTAGCCAAATTCAGATTGTTTATTTATTTGACCACAATTATACTTTGTATAATTTTATGGCATAAAATCACTCCTATACTAATCTATAGCCATGACAGTTTTCTTTAACTACCTTTTCCCTTTCAATAACTCAGAAACGAAGTTTGCAATACCAAAATTTAGAAACTTCTGTGAAGCAGAATTACAATTACAAGTTGTTTGCAACCTTAATTTTTTTGGCTCAACATAATTTTTATCAGAGTATGTTGGGTAGAATAGCAACCAAAAAAATATTAAGAGAGTGTAAAGAGCAAGCACCAGCCTCCAAAGTAGCTGGATACTGTGATAAGTACAAAGGAAACCACCCTTTCATGAAGCCTTTGCACTTACGGTTACCTACTAGAGAGACGGGAATCTTGATCAAGTAGAGTTGAGAGTTGTTTTTCTTCGTTTAGTAATATCAAAATAATGCTTATACAACCTATACCCCTAATAGCAATTTGGCATTTTTTCCTTCGAGGTTGCTTGTAAAAAATATGCACCTCGGAGCACGAACATCTACAGTATGACTGTCTAAACTACATGTAGGGTTCTATCATGGACATAGCCATATGATACAAAAAAGGTTCCATGATTACCATCATCAACTAATGGATCAGCAGTTTCCTGTAACTGCTCCAGTTGCATTTCAGTTGGAGAGAATGATACTTCAGGCACTTCAATGTCATTGTCCGTATCAACACTTGGTATGGGGCCACCACCAACTCTAAAGTCACTGAAGTCTTGGTTTCTTACAAAAACACTTTGCACAGCTGTATAATCTGACCTGGCGACATTAGTGAGACCAGCATGCCATAGCTGTAATGGTGACCTGTTGTTTGCAGTTCGCATGGGGTGATTGTTCCAATCATGTACCAGTTCATTCAAAGATCAATTAATGCGAGGCAGGAAAATGTAGTGTAGAGCGAACATATTTGCTTCATTTAATGGACTGAGTAAGTTTGTTTGTTCCAAAAAGTAGAATACATTCCGATAGTAACTGACCACATTATTCTTGACTTCAAGCCATAACCGAATGTACATGCCATAAACTAAAGTGAAACGAGCGAGTAACTGAAAGACGTCTCTCTCTCCCCTACAGGCTTTTTGTTCGCTTGCGCGTTCAAGTCTCAAGGCGCCTCGCTCAATTGACATTTGGTCTCCCCTAAAACACAACGACTACGCAAGCTACCATACCGCAGAATTTGCTTAGACTACCACTCTCGATTCTTTAACTCTGGGGCAAAGTGTCAAAAGAAAAGCTCTTCTGTAGGTTGGCAATCTCCAGGCATAAACAAAAGCGTCCACCGCCACCTTCAAAAACAACATCAAATCGCTTGCGCGAACCGCGATGTTAATGTAAACTTCTTCCCTGAAGCTTTCTGCTTTTCTGTACAATAGAACGTTCAGCGTCGTTATGTGAAAACATGCAGAGACTAACAAAATGCTTGCAAGATGAACTGCAAGGATTCTTATTTGTTTTTCAAAATAAAATCTGCGTTTTAACTCTCTCCTTGACTTACTTTTTTGTTTATTTCTTGGCCCTAAGTACTCGCCATTCGCATCTGTGCAATATTGATAAAAACTTGCTTCGCTTGTGTCACCTTTATGACTACGTTCTTTTGTAACTTGTTTTGTCAGCGACTGATGAGTGGATAAATGAACAACCACCAAAATCACAGATATGAGTGTTGTATGAAGGGCAACGTCAACTTTCAACAGAGTCTTCAAATCTATTCCAGATAGTTGAAGAGCTCTAAAGAGAATGAAGTACAACCAGCTACCAATGACGTAGGTACCAACTTTGCTCTTGGTGATAATTCTCTTATAGCTATAAGGGTATCGCACGGCGATGAGCTGCGAAGCCGACAGACCAAGCACTAAAAGATATGAAGTGCTAACCGTAACAGTGGAAATTCCACCACTGACTTCAAACAACGTCTCTATGGTTCCAAGAAGGTTTTTATCTTGTATTTCAAAATACCTAGCAAAGTATTTTACAGCAAAACATGGCTCGACCGTAAGTCCACAGAGAAGATCGGCCACTGCAAGGCCAACTGTAAAGTAAGTTGTCGGTGTTCGGAAGCAATTGAGGGCGTCCTTCCAAATTGTAGCTAAAAGCAGCGAGTTCGCAACCACTGTAATTGGTGACAGTACTGTCAGAAAAACTGCCGATATAAACTCCATCTTTAAATACTGCTCCATCAAATGCTGTTTTGATTGATAAGAAAAACTAGTATTCATTCTGGAAAACTTATTTTGAAAAACAGTAAAAGTCGGCCGGGAACCTCGCGGCGTTGTAAGCAAGATCTGAAAAAATGAAAAAGAACTTCGATTTGCTGGCCAACAATCGGTCTTAAAAATGAATTGCGTTCAAGTTCTTAACGCTTTCTCAATCAGTTTCTGCTAGAAAAAATCATTCAAAACGGAGCTATCGCCATTGAATTAACGGAGTTGTGAAATAATGCTTCCTTCATGAAACGTCGGATGCCAACTTCATGTCAAACAGGATCAAGTCATAAAGTTCCCATTTCCAGCGGAATGCATTAGTCAGATTAAATTTTTAGTTTGCGCCTTGCAGTAACAAAGCTACTTGCTGGTAAAACACGGCTTCAGGCTGCAACGGAACCAAGACTCAGTGTTTTGGCGACCAATTTTGCCACTTGTACACCGACTGACTGTCTCCAACGCATAGTTAACAGTCAGTTTTAGCATCCGTCAGCTGCAGACGAAAAGATTTCGACGTTGTTCAAGCTTAGTCAGACTTGACAAACTAACCTTCAAGTTTTCATTTGATTTATGACGAAATCCTAAAACGTTTTACTTTAAGTTACAGTTGTAACCAGATGCATGACCGAAGCTTCGTGCTAATCTCTAACGACACGAAATACCCTTTTAAGAAATGGCAGTTTTCTTCGGTTTAATTACGTTCAAACAAAAAAGAGAATAGACAGTGACAGCTATCAGAACCAATACGGAACCGAAATAATTATCGATAGTTCTGTAAATTAGCGTTGCGTTGTAAATTATCAACAACGTCATATATTGCATTTTAATGCACATCAAGAGGGAACGAATGTTAAACGAGCTCATGATCACAACGTACGAAAGTTCTTTTACAAAATCCGTGTTTATCATCCTTAGATATGCTCCGGCATCCGTATGCTGTTTCTGTCATGATTATCTGACCGGAGTGGCTCTCTAACATTCGCAAAAACTGTTTTTTTAAATTAATTTCTCTTGTTTAAATTTCCTTTTCGGAACCTTTAGACCACAGAATATCGCATTAACGCACAAAACAAAGATGAATCAAATGTGAACCGAAAATCCCAATTTATTTAATTTAAGAAAACATTTAGATAAAACTTAGCTTTTACATCATGAGAATAAGCTTTAAAGCCCTTGCAGAATATAAAATCTTAAGCAACATAATATGCAACTCTATACCGATTTGAATATTGATGCTGCAAATTGAATCGGATTTAAAAATTTATCAGTTGTGATGATGAAATATTAACCTAAAACTAATATGACTATGATTGAGAAATACAGTAAAAAATGGTCTTTCGGCGTCTATCCCGGTCGCGCAAAAGGTATTCCATGGCCAGCCGGAATGACAATATGTTCAAAGTTGCAAAAAGTGTAATTTAGGTGTATCGCATACACAGAAACATTTTCTCAAAGTTCCGGAGAAAAATTAACGATGAGAATAAAAAACAATAATTTCAACTGAGTTACGAAACGTCACATAAAATGTTGTCTTTTTAAATAACATGTTTCATTTACTCTGTATGAACCAAAAAAAGAAAGAAGAAGATTAACCCTCACTAACATTAAAAAAATATTGTTCGATTCGCCTGTTGGGAAAAAATAACCGTTAGGCGTCCCAAGAAACTGAACCAGAAAATACCCTCAGAATTGCATCGCCCTTTTAAACCAACTCACTTTACCTTGTGAATATGCAATGCAAAACTGTCTTGTGGGCAAACGTCTCTTCGTTTTAGTTCCGTCATTGTTATATGTTGATGAGTCAACGTTTTTTTGATTGGTGGTTTAAGACAAAGGATTCTTTGTTTTATGTCTCCAAGGTTT
>JAOBAT010106401.1:0-15152 GCA_026413305.1 Hydrozoanthus tunicans
GTTTTTAGTATTTTATTAACATTTTAATTTGTAAATATATCTTAAATTTGTAATTAACTTTGAAAAGCCAGAGATGGGAAGTTAATAAAGTTATTATTATTATTATTATTATTATTATTATTATTATTATGTATGCATTGACGTCATCGATCCCGCCGCATCCTGCATCCCGCCTGGCTCAGAACCCCAGTACAGTCAAGCTATTGACAAAAAGGAGTAACCCTGTTGATCGGTGTGCTGTCAAACTGAGTCACGTCTGAGACCAGTACTTATTACGGCGGATGTTGTTTTAAAGCTAGAACAGATGAACGCGATAGAATCTTTTTTGGCCGACCCGTGTGCGATCTCTGTGCAAATTCGCATGTCGACAGTTAAAACTGTTTCGCCGCTGATGCATGGCAGACCAAACTTTGATACATCAGCTGCAGTCGAACTGCATCACAAAGGGAAGTTTGAAGTTGTACTTGCGGGAGCAACTGCAGAACACCTGGCCAGCAATTATTATTTGTCATCTGTTGTTTTGGACTTATTAAAGGACATGTATTTCTAGAGCAATTCTGATGCCAATAACCTTGTTTAATATAAGAAAGATAACTCCTCCGCCGTGCTGTGTTGCATGTGTTGTTGAGTTTAAATATTTCTCGAAAACTAAACTGATATAAATACGTGCATAAATACATTCCAGATCGAGATCGATCATCGAAACATTGGAGATCACCCATGTATGAGTTTCTAAGTTATACATGTTTATGATTACTTTTTAACCTTTTAAGTCTTACAGGTAAAAACAAACACGTTGATCGCATGTTGATACTAATGCAAGTATCCCTGCGGAAGTAATTTTTTTTCTGGAGTGGTATTGTGACGAAACAGATGTCGAATAATTTTTCTTACCTAAGCATTTATTGTCTGTTGTCAAATAATAGCCCGCTTCACATACACAGCTGTAATCTCCTCCGCCATAACTTTCACAACCACAAAATCCTTTCGGGGATGGACTACATCTTCCATTGCAATGCCTTTTATCTACTTCTTGATAAAGCGTTAACGGCGACTCTTGAATAAAAAACAGAGGATGAAAAAAAAACCTATTTTGTTTTCGACGCGTCTGTTTATGCTTAAGGAGGCAGTATACAAGAAAAAAATAAATATTTTTTAACAAATTTTTACTTTTGGCACCTTGTGGAAGCTTACTAATGCTGTCATCAAAATACATGGTTTTGTGCTCGAAAATACCTCCTTTAACCAAAAATACCACATTATTATCAACGGTACTTCAATATATCTTCCTAAGCGACGAACTGTTTACTTTTCTTTGTTTGGTTGATAAAGAGTTTATGGACCCCAAATTTAGTTTTAAAATAATTTTTTTTATTTAAAAGAAAAAAAATAGAAACTACTAAATACACTGATACTGAAACCTAATCTTATATAGATATTAACGATAACTCTTGATACAGCTAGTTATTCATTTGTTACATACACAAGCGTTGTCATTGGAACTACTACTGTAATAAAATGTGTTCGAGGGCCGAACTCCGCCAATAATTTGTCTACTATGTTGTTATTGGTTTAGTTTTAGATGAGAGTCTCACAAGCATGAATTTTTCAAATTGATTTGACTTTTTGAAAATTGGTTTGGGGTAGTATTTATGAGAAAAAGAAACATTAACCTATTCACATCTTAAAGAAACGAGGTGTTCGTGTAATCATTACATATGGCAAAACCCAAAGTAGACCCCTGTTTTGAATACTACACAACAACTAAGCATTTTTTAAATAGTTACACTTTAAA
This sequence comes from Hydrozoanthus tunicans, assembly GCA_026413305.1. Lineage (NCBI taxonomy): Eukaryota > Metazoa > Cnidaria > Anthozoa > Zoantharia > Hydrozoanthidae > Hydrozoanthus > Hydrozoanthus tunicans. The sequence goes on from JAOBAT010106401.1 coordinate 1,796, forward strand.
TTGTCGAAACTAGCGTACACTGAAATCAACTACTGGAAGTTTTTGTAAACTAATTTATCATATCCATTTAGCTTGATAAAAACTGAAATAGACATAAAAACTGGCATACATGTCTGTTACGTCTTCTGGAAAAAAGCACAAAGACTCTCTTCTTACTAACGAGTCACGTGACCTTTTGGCTGGCAAGCAAGCTCGAGTGACTTGCCAGCCAAGATGGCGATCGAGTCAAACACTGCTGGAAAACTAGGCCAGGACTTAACCATCTTCATGAATTGTTCACATATTTCAACGAAGTCAAAGAATTCAGTGATTTAAGGTATGTCTGAGTGATCCTCACAACCAAGAAATATTCCAAGGGCATCATTTAAAAGTTGTTTTAAACGCAGTCACTCGTTGCGAGTTGAAGTATTTTGACTTACCTCGCTAGTTTTTCTACAAAACTTTCATCTTCCCTAAAACAGTGAAAGGTTTTTTCAACAATATCATTGAAGCTTTTTGGAAGCCGTAGAAATTATTGTCATATAAGAAAACGGCAGGCGTCAGCTGCTCTCGTCTGTCATGTTTACAAAAGTTCGTTCCGTGCCGGGTCTGGATCCCCGTCGTACAAACAAGGTTTTCTTGGTTGTCATTTCATATCGACCGAAACATTGCTAAGATTTCTGAGCTCAGATTTAAATTTTCAAACAATTTTTTCCTGAAATCTGTGCAAGGATATAGGATACCAAATATTAAAAGTGTTCTTTTTGACAGCTTTTTCAAAAACATTTGCTTTTTTGTCAAGCTCTGTTTACATGCAATAACATACTTCTCACTTTAAAATTGTCATCGCGAGGCATAGCAACTCCCTTTTTGTCTTTTACATACATAATAAATAATATTTGAATAAAAAAATTAAAGAAAGCCAGCAAATGTAGTGAAACTATCATTTTTAACGGCTTATTCGTTTGACCTTGGCTGCGAAAACTGCGACTATTTTTGACCACTGGCTTTCTCAAAAACTGTTCCGTCGATACTTTTTTGACCTAAAAACCATCTCTACGGCTTCCTATAAGCTTGCAAAACTGAATTAATGAACGTTGCCGAACGTTGTTTTCAGGGGAAAACATAAAACTTAACAAGTTGAAGGTCAATCCAAGGTCAAAAAGCTGCAACTCGCAACGAGTGACTGCATTTAAAAAAACTTTTTAAAAGATTCCCTTGGAATGTTTGGGTCACTCAGACTTATCTTTGATGCTTAAAAATAACAAATTCGTTGAAATATTGGCCAAACAACTCATGAAGATGGGTAAATACTGACCTGGTTTTGCCGGCAGTGTTTGACTCGGCCGCCAACTAGGCTGGCAAGTCACTCAAGCCCGCTTGCCAGCCAAAGGGTCACGTGACCCGTTAGTGCAAAAATTGCCTATTACTGTCAAACTGCCTTACTTTGCACTGTGACAAGTACTTTCCTATCTACTCTTTTCAGTTACTGTTTTTTACCTTGTGCGATTCGAATTTTTTTAAGTCTCTTCTGCGCTCATCGTGTTCATTGCACCATTATAGTGAAAGGAGGGACAAACGTAATAACTGGGACTGATGCTCATGCTGATGATCGTTTTAATACTGACGATACTGTAAGTGATACTGATACTTACACTTATACTGTAACTAAGCTGGTATGATTCTTGTACTAATGTACTGATACTGACACAGTAAATGAATCCAATTTTGATGCTGCTATAGACTTGGTTATGCAGTTACTAATACTCGTATTAAGTTGATACTGCCACTGGCCTTTGCAATACGACTGCCTCTGCTTTTGCTACTCATAATGCTACTCAACCTTTAAATTGAATCCTTTTCAATAAACATGGGTTGGCACAAAAACTGGTGCAAACACTGACAATTTCACTACCTGTTCCAGTACCATTTAAAGTGTAAGTGTGACTATGGTACGACAATGACTATGATGATAAGCGTGAGTACGCAACTACGAATGTCAGAATAATCATTAGTGAGAGTAAGTATTGGTTTGAATATAAAATGAGTGTGCGTATATATATGACCATAGGTATGAAAAAGAGTATGAATGCTGATGACTATCAATATCAGTGTGAAAATAAAAATGAGAATGCATAAGAGTATGAGTGTGAATTTGAAGAAGAGAAAGAGTGCATGAGTATGAGTAAAGTACAAAAATACAAATTGGGATGAGAATAAATATGAGTGTGAACATGAGTTTATGTATGACCGTGGGTGTATATTCATAAGAAAGAACTTATATGAAAGTGAGTAAGAGTTTAACTATGGCTAGATTAAGTATGATCATGAGTTTAGGAATGAATATGACTATGATTATGAGTTGGAGTATGAGTATGAGATTGAATATGAGCATGACATAAGTATGAGTACTATAGCACGAGAATAAGTATGAGTATGAAATTGATTAATATTTAGTATGATTAAGCTGACTTAAATTTTTTTGGTCTTTGGACATTTTCACTTACTTTTATAAATATACTCTGCAAGCTCTTTGAAGGAGTCAAAATCATCGACATGATAAACAAGCCCTCTTGATGCGATATCTTCTAGGCTTTTTCTTGAGACGGATCCAACTCCAATCGCAATCAAGATTGCGTTTTTATTTAACAGTTGCTGTGCCGTGCTCTTTGGGTCGCCACCAGTATTCCAACGACCATCTGTTATAGTCAAGTTGCCTTGTCTGGGATGAATGTTCATTTGATTTTGTGCGGCCTCTAAACCACCCTTTGTATTTGTTCCTCCTCCTCCATATTTGACTTTGGATTTAATTTCTTTAAACAACAAACATTTCTCTTGTAACGAGTTTAAATCAATGTCTACCGTAACCGGGCTTGCAAACCGAATGACAGACACACGGGCATAAGGTGGTGCAACACTGAACTCAGATAATGCATTTTTCATGAATTCAATTTCTTTTTGAAAATCAGTCTTTCCAACGCTTCCTGAGTGATCGAGAACAAAAATCAAATTCAACCGCGATACATACCGTAAATAATGAAACACAAACACAGTTTGTAATAAATGAGTTAAAGATGTTTGTTTCTTTCGCTGAAAAACTATGATCCATCTCTGACTATACGTGCTCAAACACACCCAGTTAACAATAAACAAGTGCATCATTCATTTTCCGCCACGAAGGATTAGGAAGTTCAAGAAATTGTAGTTTTAGTTTTTCGTTGATTTCGTCGTAAAACTCTTTATCTCAAGTTGATGGTTTTGTTCTACCCTGGTTTGTGGTGTTGCCGAGGTATTTCAGGATAAGTAGTCGAGTATCGGTTACAGGATTCAGAGCGCTTGCGTCGTAAGGGCAAAGCGTTGTTCAAAACAAACTAATTCTGCAAATAGACATCAGTTCAAAATGTCGCGAGGTTTGAGCCTTGTTGCGCTGTTGCTCTTGGTGTTCGCAATCTTTAGAGTCAGAGCAGTTGCAGGTAAGACTATTTTGTTTTCATTTAACTTTCGCTGGCGAAAGAACATCACAACCTAAAACTGTCGCGTATTTAAATGGTAAACAAAATCATATTATTTCCATATCACTGCAATTTTGAATTAAGAGAAAGCATTTGTTTTATCATAAGTTACCATGAGTTGATACTAAGGGCATATCAAAAATTCGAGCGTTGAGTTTTCTCCTTATTGGTATCGTAGGGTATTACGAACTTTTTAGTAGAAGCTTCGGTAACTATTTATGGGTCTCTTTTTCAACTTCGTCATCCTAACAGATCAATGGTCGCTTTAAAAACGGAAACTCCGGCCATTGGAAATTCATTGTTTTCAGTAGTAAACTTAGAGTTTGCCATTTACAACTTTAGTTTTCAGTTGAAAGAGAAGCTTTCATTTCATGTTTGCAAAAACGCTATTTTTGACGATACCCGCACTCTTTGTCATCCAATTAGGCCATACTGCTTTAAATAAAACTAGTGTGGGTATTCCACAAAAACACCCACTGCCTAGTGAACTATGCGATTCTACCAGAAACAAGTACACATATGGAAATATAATATTATACGTTCACCCTAGAACAAGATATAGATGCAACACAAGTGGATATATCACTGGACAAAAAATTGGATTTACACAATGAACAAATCTGACGAAACGCTGAAGTAAATGCCTAATTTGGCCAGATTTTATCAGATTTGCTGAACGAAAATATAACATTTTGATCACATTTAAAGCACAATGCCGCATTTACTTAAAAGCGTATTTGATGCCAAATTCGTTAGCAAACTCTGGCTGCACCAGAGGCTTTAAAATTTGCACGAACTGCAAAGGCCCAGCAAACTTAGTTTTGTCATATTTAGTTTGGTCAAACTTAGTTTTGTCAGAATTTTGACCCCGAAAACGCGCCATAGGTATAAACATCCTGTACAATGACCAACCTTATAGCTGAGTCGCATAAGTTTTTGCTAGAATAGTAAACAAAAACTGTTTTCATTTCAACTCTATTTCCTAGCATGAATTTTGCAGCTCTTTCAGTCAAGCTACTGTGAACAGTCAACTTCAATTGACCGGATTTCTGTGAATGAGTTTAAGCGGTTAGTTAATTATATGTAAGGCATTGCTTTGAAACGAATTACTTCGGCATGGGGTCATTGGTTTCATTCTCGCGCATTCAAGAGTTTTAAAAGTATACACAGAACTCCACTTAATCTGCATGTAGTGAGTTGACCGGCAGTTGGGCCACAATCCGCGACGAAATTATGTTTTGATTTGTAACACTGTATTCTGAAGTTGCTCCAAATACAATTCTTTGAATTTTGAAATTTCAAAGTTCGAAAACAATTCAAACAACAGCCGTTGAACGCAGCCGACAACCTCCTGAAAACTGTTTGATATAGCGAATGGCCTGGCACGTGCACTGACCCCGTCGGCAGATCACAATCCAACTTGCCTTGTCAAACTTTACATAATACAGCAAATACAGATATTGTATTCGCACATAGTATACTAACAATTCAAACAAAGAATTTTTATCTAGTTTGCTATGACACCAAATACAATAGCAAACTCCGTGCTCAAACTCATTTGCCAGTTGAGTAAGTCCAGTTTTTCGTCCAGTGTCTATTTAGTTAAGGTACCGTTAGAAGTCAACAGAATAAGCTGAGAAATGATTCAGTTTTTTTACGAATTAAGGCTTTAAATGCGCGAGACTACCCTACCGTACCACTTCACCAAAATGATTAATTATGCTGAGCTCTTGTTAGTTACCATAACATTCCAAAATTTATCTCGGTACTTTTTGTGCAAGTACACTAAGATTTAGTGGGAACATATATATAAAATATTGATTATACGTTTTGGCAACAGATGAAGATGAATGTCTGAAGAACAAAGAGATCTGCAATACAAAGGCCAATTTCAAGTGTGTAAATACACAAGGGAGTTTCAAATGTGTGTGTCAACCAGGCTTTAAAGCTGAAAACAATGGATCGTCATGTAAAGGTATCTTTAAGTAGGTTTTGTTACAAATTTACAAATTAAACACTTACCGACAAGTTTGTTAAAGTTTGTTACAAACCAGGGTGATATCAACACTGGTACTGATACTGATGTTAAAACGGACACCAGTACTCATAACACTATTAGTGTGATATACTGATACTGATGCTAATATTGATACTCATATTGATAGAAGTGAAAGAAACAGTGAGTGATTCTGAAAACATTTTTTGCTGCTGTCATCATTACCATTGTTAATGATATTGATAATTCCTGCTGGCATATTTAAATGGATGATCATGCTCATACCTAAATTTTTGATTCTAATTCTAATTACAAGCAGAGTGTTAAAACAAATACTGCATACTCACTGCACTGAATGCCGTAGTACACAACGGTTTTCGGCCAGGCTTGTGGTTAACTGTGTTTTCAAAGCACTAGATAATGGCCGATTGTTTCTAACACGGATGTAGCTACTGATGCTATAACACTGTTTTCGATAATTTTAAATTCAAACAGATAACCAGGCACCAAAGTTTGTTAAGCAATGCCCTGGAAATTTCCATAAGAATACAGATGCTGGTAAACCATATGCAACTGTCTCCTGGTTCCCACCGAAAGCAACTGACAACTCTGGTCAACTCTATATAGCTACAGTACCGAAAAATGTAACCACGCCATACCAATTTGTTATTGGAAAGACGAGAATCACTTATATTGCAAGGGACCTAAAGAGATTAGAGTCAAAATGCAGTTTTACAGTCGTTGTAGAAGGTGAGCTTCAAAAATATTAAGAGCAGCAGAAGAGAGGGAAAATACGATCTCCTTTACACTATAAAACTGAAAAGTTGTTACGATACACAAAATAACAACCTTATTCTGAAGCTAACCGCCTGATTTTTTTAACAGAACTGCTTTTACCTATAAGAGAATGAGAAACTTCGCCCTCGTTATGGTTGGTTCTTCGGACAAGTTCTATACCCTTTTTATTGAACTTAGCGAGCAAACTTCCTTAAGGTGTTTCTAGCTGCAAAATCTGTTTAGCAAAGCAGATCTTCAACAACATGGTTGAAGAAAACAAAAGATACCATGGACATTTCTGCGTTTCGCAATTTGTAAAAATCTTTCTGGTACGCAAGTGGTTCAAATCACGACAAATAATACACACCTGTTCAAATTTGTTTATAATTAGAAGAACTTATAACATTTTACAGGAATATGTGCACCCGTTCCACTTTAGCGGCCATGGACGTGTCGCTTAAAGGCGCCGCTGTTTTCACAAGCTTAACAACACTTCTAAACAGTTTTGAAATTCCAGAAAAAAATATAAACGAATACAGCAACACCTCGGACCTTCCTTTTCCATCATCTCTTCCCATGAAACTTTTTCGTGATCCAAATATTTATTTCGTTATATATTAACTTATACAAGTTATTCAAATTACCATAAGTAATCTAACGGACTGAAATGTTCGTCTCAATTTGTTTATCTGTTTACAAACATTAAGCAATGTCTATCCGTCTTCTCATCCACTCGTTCACTTACTCACTAATTCAGTCAATCAATTGCAAAACTGAATAAAAGTTTTTAGTGTCATTTGTAACTGTATGAAGCAGTCAGTTCAGTAGCTTATTACCATAATACATATGCCTCTCTGAGCTCTTGTGAAAACAATTATTGCTCAGCCTGTCTCAGAAATTAAATTTTCGATGTAACGACTGATCATGTTCCAAATACACTATGTTATTTTTCTAACAAAGGGAACAGACAGTTACCCTTTCAAAAACTACCATAAGGAAACAAAAGTCGAACCAATCGAATTTGTCTGCAGAGTAAATAATTTAACTTCTCACCATTCAACTTACTTACACACGTATTGCAAAACACCCTTCTTGTTACAAGCTAAAATGACACAAATAAAAAAAGCCAAAAAAAGCCATATTTTCTGCCGATCTAGATAAAGAAAAGCCAAGGCTGGTTTGTCCAACGGAAACAGAGATGGTTGCAGATGGGCTAACTGTTAATGCAACATGGCCGCTCCCTAGCGTCACCGACAACTCTGGTGAAGCACCCACTTTGGTTTCCTGCCTTAAACTTGGCACAAGGCTGACGCACGGCAGATACTCCGTAAAATACACGGCGACTGACAAATCTGGCAACACCGCATTCTGTTCGATTGTCTTGACTGTACGAAGTAAGTAAACATGCAAATTAGTCGAACCATTTTAAGCACCTGTACAATTAGAGTCAGTTTAAGAATTCAGAGTCGAAAGATAAATTTGCGGCGTATTTGTAATGTACTAAACATATGCATGAGAGTCCGTTTAGAGATGCTTGGCAATTAGAAAACCGGGATATTTTTCTTGTTTATTTACCATTGTCAGTCAGGACATTCCGTTAGTTTTCATGCTTTTTGTGAAATGTTACAAAGCATTCGAATTGAAATTATTAATTTATACTCAGGTTTGAAAATTACATTTACTTAAACATTCTCATGAAATTACAAAGAATGAAGCCTATTTCTTAGTAGCTGTCGTGATACTGAGGTTTGACACAACGCAACGTTTACCTTAACCCTCAACTAAAGAGTGTAGCTGAAAATTCACCTTAATTTGTTCTTGATCTAATCTACGAGTTCTTGATTCATTCAATTAAAGTAAATCTTGGCAAATAAGATCTCGGAGAGCCATGACTGACGCAGCACACGGCGGAATGCTAGCTCAGGCGACTATGAATGGTTATGGTTGTTAGGCAGTAGTCTACTCCCTAAAACACTTCAAAATCAAACATTACAGATATAAGTTGCACGTGTCTAGCCATAGGTTGTAAAATGAGCTACTTCCATCTATAATAACAACAGGAAACGCGGTTTTTTCATTAATACCTGTACATGTGCCTGGCAAACCAACACTATTTTCCTAATGCCTAGCTAATTTGCTATATTAATAAGCTATATTGAAATATTTTGAAGGTCTTTATTCACATCAATATCTAAAACAGTCAAGTTATTCGAGCAGATTATTAGATTCAAGTCTTTAGAAAACGTATTCAAGTCTTCAGTACAAGTAATCATAATGTCAAGATCGTTTACATGTCAAAAATAGAAGTGACCCATAAATTGGCCCGTAAGCCATTTTTTAAAGTTATCGGGCGTTTCTTATAGTTAATGCTTATTGTAAACATTTCCGACTCCTCCTTTATAGGTAAGACTCGAAGCAGACTTCGGCTTATCCCGCGTATTAGTGATTTATCCCGATAAACGCCGACTTGGTTACTTATATTGATCAATAGTATCGAGTGGCTTGCTCATACCCAAATAAAATATAAGTCCGTTAATCATTCCTCTGTTGATGTTGATTTTAAGCACTGTTCGTGAGATCAAGTGGACTGTACGTGACAATCAAGTAGCCAGATTGTCTTGGTTTAGATAAGTTGTTATTAGTTAGAAAAGTACTAGTAAATTATTATTAAATTATTAATTAATTATTAATAAATTATTATTAAACTATTCTCTCACAAAAGCGACCTGTTCACGAATGGAAAGAACCGATACGGGCTCATACAGCTGTTTTTAGTCATGCATGGTCTTTGCCTAGTTTTAAGAGGGATATCTAAGCAAATTTGTTTCAATTTTGATGAATGGGCGGATGCATCGATAGACAGAGATATGAAGTAGGAACGTTATACTGCTAAATTATACAAGCTATAACGTAGGAAAGAGTTAGACGATTATTTTACAGATTACACAACTTAAACTGGCAAAAACTAACGATAAAAACCTACGTTTCGGCGACATCTTGGCGCTATTGTCAAAGGAAACTTAAATAATTATGCGAGTTCAAGAGTGACTAAGAGTTCAGGGTCATTGATTTGCATAAGTTAGACAAAGACCTTAGCGCAAATTGGTTCGATTATACATTTACTTATTAAAATAGGTAAAATCTCGTTAATAAGACAATCAAACCTGTTTTGGCATTTTTTAAACACCTTAAAACAATTTGGTTTCGAAATTAGAGAGCTTATAGTTACCCCTCCAGAGGCAAACGTTTTGGAGTTCCTGTAAATTACTTATTCTGAATTGACTCCATCTTGTTCTTGTAGAAAGAGAATGCAAACCATTTCCTCAACCAAAAAACGGTCACGCGAATTGCGATTCGTAGCTCTATGGAGGATTTTGCACAGCTTCGTGCAACGCGAGTTTTGGTTTCGCAATTACGCCAGCTACTAAGTATGTCTGTGGTATTGATGGAATATGGCATCCTGAAAGCGAGCCACCACCTTGCTCGGGTAAACTCTTTAGTATTTTAATAAAAAAAAAACTGTGACAACAGACAACTATGCCAATATTCTATGTTTAGTTATATAATCCAATGTGTTTGCCATTTATTTTTGAAATAACTAGAAAGTAACGTTTTGCTTCTAAAGTGAGGCAAAAAAAAGAAGACAAAATGATATGAGAGCTACCCCAACTGCTACTGAAAGTCATAGCATTGCTGCGTGCAGAGCATGAATGCATTTCAGAATAACTTGTCATACCGCGCCAACTATCAACATTCCACAAAACTAAATAGGAAATGAAACTTTAAAGAAAAAAAGATATGTATCAAACTGTCTGCTGCCCTCCCCAACCTGTGTAAAGCTAAGGGTTAATGCCAAACTAGATTACACTGAATGGCATAATTTTATTTAAATCTAGGGATGGTACAGCCTAGCAAGGTTAATGTTTCAATTGTATTCCGTGGTCCCGGCATACCTTGTGGTCCACCGCTTGAGAGGATGTTTAAGTCAATCTTGTCGCCAATGGTTTTAAAGACACTTTCGCTATGTCCGAGGTACAATTTGCAATGCACCCATCAGATTGCTGATCACTGCGACTCATTTGATGTGCAGAACGTTAACGTGAGCATTCTGGTCACAGCGGGACAGAACGGAAAAACGCTTTCTGGAGGAATCGATACATTGATAAGGGAATTGGAGGCTAAAAGAGAAACACTTGAGAAGGCATCCTCTATGGAAATATCGATGGCACATGAATTCAAAGCCATTTGCAGTCAGCCAGGAGTTGTTGGTTATGAACAACATTGCGGTAAGCAAAACAATTAACTATCGTTTATCACACACGCTACTTAGAATGGGCGCTTCTTCGCGGATGAGAAATGTTTAAACGTAAAAAAAAATAGTTTAAAGCTTGGTATAACTCGGTAAACAGCTAGATGTCTTTAATAGTGAAAACTATATTGACTTTGGAGTTAAATCCAAGTCAGGTCACATTCGTTTTTTTAACGTGGCAAAGGGCAATAAAACTTCTTATTACACGAAACTGACAAGTATTGAGAACAATACTACCAAAAATACAGCTGAACTTTGTTTCCGTAATTGTCACCTTCTTAACGACGCTTGATACATCCTTCTAATAAGAATAACTAGTAAACACCGTTCAGATTATAAACGCCCATTGTTGTTCACTTGTGATGAGATATGGAGAGAATAGAGGGTACTCAAAGCTGCTTCGGGCTGATGTTTGAAAGCTCAGCAACATTCCGATAAATCTTGTTTCTCAGTGTCCCACGATTCTAAGCGTTTCAAGCAGATACTTGAGGCTGTATTACTCAGTATTTAAGTACATAAAACATTTTTTATCAGTTATTACTTGTAATCGCTCAGAATATTTTATTGCTTCTCTTCAATCTAGTTCGTTGTCCAGTTAATACGCGACACAGCGAAGGTAAATGCAAGAAGTGCCCACTGGGAATGTACCAACCCAAAGAAGGCCAGACTGAATGCATTAAGGAACTACCGTGATATACCAATACTTTCTATCTGAAGTGCATTGTAAGAAAACTTCGTCTTCTTCAGCAATAACAAACATAAATGTAACAATTTGCATGCACGGTCCACTACTACCAGGGTTGACGAGCTTAATTTTCGAGTAGCCAGCGTAGCTTGGCGTTCTAGTCATTCTCGACGAGCGGCGAAGCCGCGAGATCAAAGAGCGAACGATGAGCGAATCGGCGAAGTGTAGCGAGTCGGCAAAGCGTAGCGAGCCGCGAGTTCTCTCTCCCCATTCCCTCCGCGGCCCACTTTTCGCCGCTCGAGAATGACTAGAACGCCAAGCTACGCTGGCTAATTTGCGAGTAAAGGTTTGAGCAGCAAGACTTTATACACTGTAAGCCAATGAAATAAAAAGAGCTTATGGTATAACTAATGCTTGTTTCTTTTTAGCCTAAATATAGACTTAAGAGCCAATGTACGTCTGTAAGTACCTAAGAAAGTTGTGCAAATGTAGAATTCTATAAGTCACTTTGCAAGGACGATGTAAATAAGGCACCCTAGGATGTACCGCTTGTGGACTAGATTAGAGTTCTGTGCTTGCTTGTGCGATTGATTCAGGCGGATCAGACGAAGAAGAAAGTTCAATAGCGCTTTAGATTTTTGGAAAATTCGAAAAGTTGAAAACCGCCGTAACTCCCTCCGCAAGCGGCACTCTCCAGTTTAAAATATCCACACAAAAAAAAGTTTGCGTTTCTTTTAATGCGTACTTTCATATTCGTTCAGATTTTTTCACATAGGACTCAGGAACTACCTCCTACCTCTTCTGCCACACTAGTTTGAGAAAAATAAAAGTTTTTTAAAAGTTTTTTTAAACTTTTATTTTTTAAAGAAATATTCGGCGGGGGGGAGGGGCACTTACTTGCATGTGCGGCCCAAAATGGTATGGTTTTCACCCGTTTTGGTCATAAATAAGGTATCGATTTTGGCCATTTTGCCGCCGTCTCTGGTCATGGGTAGGATAATGGTCAACTTTAAACTAATCATGCCCCACTCGGGTCATATATAGGGTAGGGAAAATCGCATATTTGGTCATAAATAGGGTAAGGGTTTTCGGAAGCCTACACCCCTACTTATATTTGGAGGGAGAACCCACCCCACCCAACCCCCGCCCGCCCCCCCCCCTCCTGGAGGTTTAAAAATACCCCATTTGGAGAACCATTGAGAACAAGCTGGAACTGAGTAGCCATTTTTAAGCCAAAAAAAGTCATACTGGCAAATACTTTTCCAACTTAAAACAACAGCCATGTCACAGTACATATTGATCTGATACTAATCTATTTTCTTTTTGTGAAACTATCCAAACCGGCCCATAAAAAATGTCCCGTTCAGAGCCAAAAACATATACGTATGGTCTAAATTTTGCCAAGTTGGTCGAAAATTAAAGCTTTTTCGTTAACAAGGTAGTTTTAACCAAAATTCCCGATCTTTGTCCATTTTAATTCGCCCGTTTGCAAACTCGCCGCATTTAGAAACATTCATTCATAGCTTAGCCTTTTTTTTAGAACTTCCAAAACCGCTTAGAATACAAACATCAAGAGATCAAAATATCATTCCTCTTAGACTGTACTCAGACCGGTAACGATACGACCGATACTGAAAGAAATAATTACAATTTGTTCCTATCTTGCATGTTTCAAGTGTTTACCCTAAAAACAGTCTTAACTTTATTACTGTCTATAGTTACATAATTGCCAAATCTATTAGACACTTCGGTTATTCATGAAATGCACGACTCCAGCTCAAAAAGGCGTACATTTTTATTATAGCCTTGATTCATCACACTATTTTCATGAATGTCAACAAAGATTAAAATGTTAGTGTGAAATTTGAGACTAAAAAACGCCTATGAGGAAGTGAACAAGCGAAAAAATTTTTCTTGCAACACATTTTTCAAAATCAAAATACCGGATTGGTGTAGCAGCTAAGATACCAAGTCGATATCATTGCCATACGTGACTCTTCAAATTCAAAAAGGCCCCCACAAGTTCTTTAAGCACTTTAAAATTAATTTACTAACTATCCAACTTTGGTTATTTTGTTGAGAAAAAATTAAAACAAAAC
>JAOBAT010106412.1:0-38292 GCA_026413305.1 Hydrozoanthus tunicans
AGCAAGTTTTTTGTAAAAAGAAACATAAGTTTACCTGTATGGTATAGGTAAATGTCATGGAATTTCAGAATTTGTAACTTGTAGTTTTCTAATGTAGCGTATCATTTTTCTTTCCTTAGTGCACTGACAACGAAAATAGCGGCGTTCGGCAACTTAGTACTATTAATGTCAGTGGGAAGTTTTGCTGATCGCTCATAAAAACTTCAAGACCACTTGAGTTGAGAGACATTAAAACAAGAGAAGACTTTCTAATATTACTTTATGGTGTAGCTGAAGGTTTATTGCCGGATCCAATCAATCGGCCAGGACGCTTTTCGAAATCAAAAGAATGCAGCAACTTAAGATTCAAACCTGGATCGGTACTCGCGAGATTGTGCTTTCAAAACAACAAAAGAATAAACTACAGTACTCGGGTTCATCTTTCAACTGGAGCGGTCAACCGGGAGACAAACTGATGATCTTTAACCCATTAAATTTTTTTGAAAAATATTTCGCATTGGTGTGTTACCGTATTGGGCTGAGTAAGCGCCCAAGACCTTTGTAGTAATGAATATTAATCTCGTAAAGTTTTAGGAGAGTGCTTATTCTGTCAAAACTTCCCACTATAATGGATCTTAAAAATATAATACAGTAGCATACCTAACAATAACACTCCGAAAAAGAACTGACACAAATAGAAAACACAGGATCAAAACTCTTTCTGAATCTTGAACGATATTGAACAACATGCAACACAATTTAACCAGTCAAGTTTCAAGCGCCATAAAAGTTACTAGGTCGCATTGCTCAGAATAAAGTTTTAATCCTATATTTACGTGGTCACCACGACCGTGTTTGGTTTTTCCACAATTTACAAAGAAAACTACTTTCTTGTCCTTTCTTGATCAGTCGGATCGATCGCTCACGTTTGTTGAAAACTTTTGATCCCGCAGTCTTTTATACTGATTTAGCTCAACTGCTTGGACCCAGGTTTCTCAGGCCGAAAGCGACAATTGCGGCCGTTTTTTGTTTGGTCACATGCAAATTTTCTATCTCTAAGGGTTTGTTTGTAGATTCTCCATACTGACTTTTTAAAAGGGTTTGTTGACTTAGAATTCAAATGAAAATTATTCTGTAAAGGAATGTACGGCAAGTTCTTGGAAAAAATAGTTTACGATTTTCTCCGGGATTTTCACAGCAGTTATCAGCTCGACCCGGAGCATTTAGCTCGGGAAGCCCGATAGCTTGACAATCCGACGGCGTTTCTTCGTTTTCGTGTTGCGAACACTGAGCCAGATTGCCTGCGGGCTCAGTTGATTATATCCCGAAGAAGCATCATCATTATCATCATCATCATCATCATCATCATCATAATAATAATAATAATAATAATAATAATAATAATAATAATAATAATAGCAATAATAATAATAATAATAGTTTATTCGTTTATATGTCGCAAACTTAACCGTGCGGTTTTCAAATGCGCTGTACAATCGAATAAACAAATGATCTATTTTTAGAAACATTCAAGTTTAACGAATGTGGAATGGACTTGTGCACTAAAGCGAAATTAATTGCGTTATACATAAAAGCTTTTTGTTATGAAATTGATTTAAAAGATGTGTACTCGTCCTGTTTATTTTTTTCAAACCTGTTCAAAAAAGTGTATTCTTTGTCCACCTTCATTAATTTTTGCGAGCGATAGCAAGCGGCATCCTAATCTCGGCCGTTTACCATTTGCACGAAAAAACCGGTTATTTTCGCGGAGTAATGGTGTAGTCTGGCGTGGCAGACGACATGTGACCAGGCTCTCGTAATCGTGCGAGACATTGAGTCGTTGCAATGCTAATGTTTATCAAAAATCATTTCAGAGGCAAGCAACACAGATCATGTTCTTAACGTCCAAAAAGAAACTTGGAGGCTCGTTGAAAGTAATAAGCACTGAAACTCGCCAAATGAATGAAAATATTAATATTAATATTTATTAATGTTTACTGAGCTCAATTTTGTGTCACGGTCCGATCGAGGTCGAAAGATAGATCGTAAAATCAAGTCAAGTTCCACATAATATCTAACAACATCAGTTTAAGAAATTAAAGAGCCTAAAATAAACAATCTAGTGCAATGATTTCCAACCGGAAAGCAGAACAGTTTGTAAAGATTAGCTTGCACATTGAATGTGGCAATTTGTGCGCTATTTTGTTTTGGAGAAGTGGCCAAAATCGCAAAAAATTTGTTTGATTGAGACTGAAGTCGTAAATGGTACAGAAATTTTCGGTCATTCTGGTTGCAATGGAAAAAGAAGACAATGTTTGAGGTTTTCCAAAATGTTTGAAAATTTTCCAGTGGAATAGAACGTACCATTTGAGCGTCTCCCCGAAATTTCCGGTTTTTCTGTGCAGATGGTAAGCGGCCCTGTTCTTAGCCGAGATTTGAGTGTCACGATGTAAAAGATGATATGAGCCCAAAATGCTTATGAACTGCGACAGTATTGCTTGCCATGTGTTGGGTGGTCCCATTAAACATCTGGGGGTCACCACATGCTTCTCGCCGAAGGTTTTGGGGAGTTTGCACTGTTCAAGGAGGTTTTTATTGCTGGAAGTATTCATCAATGATGTTTCAAGGGGCAGGCATTGCTCTTTTATGAATTTTCATCGTTACTACGTGCTCAGTCGCTGCCAGTCATGCTACTGCGCTCGCAAACAGTTGATAGAATCCTTGAAGAAGAAGATAGAATGAGTGCTTTGAATGCTTTGGACAACCAAGTTATTCCATATTCGGAGATGATATCGCTTAATTATCTACCCGATAAGGGTCCTTTGTATGCGAAGTCTGCCCTTGAATCAAACGGTTCACGAATTTCAAGCTCAAGCCGAGCACGAACCGTCAAACGCCCATTGTGGTGTATGTTCCTTTTCACATGTTCCAGTTTTTAGTCTCATCTTTTGTTTTAAAAGTGATATTACAAAAAAAATACTCTCGAGACTTCAGTGAGATTCTGATCCACAGTAGTATTTAAAAAAACTTCATCTGGCAATAAGAGTTCTTATAATACAGTTTATTAACAAATTCAGTAATTTGAATTAGTAAGACTGCTGTTCTCAGTCAAACACGGTAGAGGGGAATTGCAAAAGACAATTAATTTTTTGCTAATGTCTGTGATTAAAATCTAAATTAGGTCTTTCCCTTCAGAAACTCTCCTAGCAAAGAAACTACATAAAACCTCAGTCACAACTACAAGACGAATATTAAAGTTGTTTGCAGCACTCCCCTTTTGATAAAAAAAACCCGCTAGTATAATAGTTAATTAGATAAAAAGAACAACTTACTTATCTAAACCGCGATCGGCGATTTATCTGTGTATAGGAATTAGTTACCGAATGGTGTGGTGTAAACATCTTTACTCTTCCTGTTTATCTCTTTCGAACCAGTTCAAACACATCGTTAAATCGCCAGACAACTTCAAAAAGGTTTTTAATCGAAGCACGTCGAATATTTTTTGTGAATCAAGTTAATATAAGACGGCGCAATCGATGATGGTTATTAATACTGCTACGATTTAATCTGCAGAATTTTTCATTTATGATCAGAGGCAAGCAAAAACCATGAACAACTTGTTGGTGTCAGTCCATTATTTTCGTTATTTGCTCTCATTATTTTGTGTTGGTCAGATATGTTTGAATCTGATATTTCTGTTGCATTGTGCTAAGGTCGGTGGTGTTTTGTAACACGATTGTAGGGGACAATCATTTAATGATAACCTCGCGTGTTGTTATCAATGAAAAATTTATCATTGTTCTTAGTACGTGTACTTCGCCAATTTTCGAGTAGTAAAGCAATATGAAGTATATGAAAGCAGAGCATCGAACATAATAGATAGATTTTTTTGTTCTATTTTTACTTCCCTAGTGTAAAGAAATCTTTAGTTTTAGTTTAGTAATGAAGCATTTTGAAATGGAAGGACGTCATGTCACAGTTTGTCAACTGATGTGTGGTTTTTTCATAGTTTTTCTTTTTATCGTATTTAATTGAACAAGCGCCCCAGCTTCCTTTTGTTCTCAAAGTGTGTCTTGCATAGAGGGTGTTCTGAACTGAAACATGCAAAAAACTCCCAGCTCTCTCGCAGCCGAAAGAAAATAATCATGCACTGAAATCAATTTTTTAGGGTAGATATGACATCGTTCAGACAGTACAAAATTATTTCAATGTTTGGTTTTTATTTCAAATCATGCTCGTGTGCAAAAGAATTAGATCTTGCATTGATTATTGATCGCACGGAAGAGTTCATTAACGTATTTTTTTGGACGACAAACAAAATAGAGTGTCAAATGCAATGGCCTGCCATTCGGTTATCCTGAAGCTGGGAAGGGAATCGCTCGCTGACTTGTTCCCGCTGCGGCTCTCGGCCGCTCACTCCCAGCGCTCGCGGGCTCAAGAACAGATGTTTACAACGCACCAGTCTCAGTTAACTCTCCATACACACATGTATCGCCGATCGCGGTTTAGATAACGTAAGTTGTTCTTTTTTTTCTAAATAATGGGTGATATGATAATGATAGCGGACAAAATACATTTTTTGAACAGGGTTGAAAGAAATATACAGAAAGAGTAAAGATGTTTACGCACCAGTCTGTTAATTCCTTTACAAAGATGTATCGCTGATCACGGTTTAGATAATGTAAATTGTTCTTTTTACCTAATTAACGAGTTTATCAAATATGGTGCACAAAAATACAATTTTTTGAACAGGTTTGAAAGAAATAAACAGGAAGAGTAAAGATGTTTACAACGCTCCAGTCTGTTAATTTCTTGCATGCATACACACATGTATCGCTGATCGCGGTTTAGATAAGATAAGTTGTTCTTTTTTCGAAATTATGGTGATATGGTAATGATGGTGGACAAAAATACAATTTTTGGAACAGGGTTGAAAGAAATAAACAGGAAGAGCAAAGATGTTTACAGACGGTTAATTCCCATACAGACACGTATTGTCAATCGTGGTTTATAGATAAGGTAAGTTGTTCTATTTAACGCCATTCCTACTTTATAAGCTTTAAAAAGGCATTGAAATTAATAGTTCAAAAATACACTGAACTTCTGAAGTTGAGCAAACAGCGATTATTTATTGGTTCTTTCTTCAGACGAGCCAAACGAACAACCACTTGTTGCTATCGCTACTTTCGTTCCAAGGGTTGTTGTCATTCGATAAGCTGCATGCAATCGTTAGCCCTGCATGAAATAGTTACTAAAATGCATAAAATGAGTTAATGAGTTTCTTTTAAACAAAATGGGAAAGTAACAAAAGTTTTTTTTGAAGCCAAAATATTTAGAAAGAAGAGAGTTGTTTTTGAAAGTTAAAACCTGAAAACTAACCACAAAATACTTAATTGAGATTATTTTAGAACAGTTCAATTTATATCGATCTTGATTAAGTTCACTGTCTGCGTGTGTCTGAGTTTGTTTTCGAAAGCATATGACAAGATAAGCCCTCATGACTTCCTAAGACCACATAATACCTTATTTAGTTATTATACTAATCAATGAACACATTAGCCAATGCAAACGAAGAGGGATTTCGTCTTGATCGCGGTTGCATGAAGTATATAAGTACTCGTGGCAAGCACAAGGCCGGGCACATTTCGCACATGTTGCAGGGCCGAAACAATCAAATCGTTTGGTCAGAAGTTTAGTTAAGGTGAGAAGTCCTCCAGTAGTGTTATGTATTTCTAACTGTTCTTTGCTGCGCATTATCGAACTGTGTTAGAGCTATCATTTTTACTTTTTCATTAAAATTGTTTCGGAAAATTAGAAAAAGCGCAAGCATCTATTTCCATGGTCTTTTAAACTCTAAATAGATATTTCAAAATAGTTAGCTTTCTTCACCTTTGATAGAAAAAACAAAGAAACGTTTCCTATAATCATCGATAAAAATCGCTAGGCTTATTTAGAAATTAGGGCTGAAATTACAAAAGACAAAGAATAAGAAGCTACAAAGATTAAATGGAAGCAAAAACTGCAAAACAGTTGCAAGTATATTGCCTTATAATGACTTACATGGTGTCAGGAGTGTAACTAAATTATGAACGCTTCGTGATATAGAGGCTGACCGGGAACAATGAAAATGAAAGCTCTCTTCGTGCTGTTAATCGCACAATGGTTTGTGTTGGCGTTTGGAGGTAAGGATGAGGAAAAAAATACAAACTTCAACAAATTTCAACCAGCTATCTTTTCAACAGCAATTTCACTGGAAAGCGGGTTTGCCTTTTTTTCTTTTTCATTCATTTTTCTCTTCAAAGAAGAAGCCGCAAATTCTGGCTATCTCGCTTTAAAACAGCAATGTTACTAGAAAACAGATTTTTTAATTTCCTCTTTTATTTAACAAAACCATGTTGATTTTGAAATCCAGTATTTGAGAAAACTATATACTCCAATTTTTTTATTGTTTTGAAAATATTTGCCTTAGTAAAGCAGTCAGTCCCTTTTTTGATTTATTCAAAGTTTCTCCCTAAAAGTAAATTTTTGACAATTTTTGTTGCTAAGTCCAATAAGTTTAGTTAACAAATGTTATGTTATCATTAGTCTATTTCACAAGAGTTTTGTCAATTGGTTTTAAAAACAAAGAAAATGTTTGTTTGCTGTTTCCTTATTCAATAAGTCATATATAATGCTGATTCATAAATCATGTTAAATCGGTTATGGATTTAACTTTCTTTCGTATGTATTCTCTGCTTGTTTACATTTTAAAATATGTGGATACTAGAAATGGGAACTTTAACAGTCGCTTAGACATACAGACGAAAAACTGTCATAAAATAAAATAAGTTGAAAATAAAAATAGTATTGATTACGATAGAAATGATTATTGCTACTACTTTGCTTTTCCTATTATATCATTTACCTCAATGTTTTTTGTTTTCTATTTTCTTTTCATCATCATTAATATCATCGTTATTGCAATCATCGTTTCCTTTAAACAAGCAGGAAATTTCCAGCTCACTCACGACTGCCTGGACACGGCAAATGTTAAGTTTGACCTCGGCTTTATGCTTGACGCATCGGCGATGAAGAACTGGCAGTTTAAAAAGGAAGTGAAAATTATGGAGGAAATTGTTGAAGCATTTAATATTGGTTTACTTTCCAACCGAGCGGGACTGTTGACGTTTAACCAAAAGGCCACCACAGTAATCAGGAGAGGGAGTTACGCGTCTACAAACATTCAAGCATTTAAAAGTTTGGTCAGCGGCCTAGAACATAGTAAGTTTCATAATGAAAATACCCTTTTTACAACATTAATGTTTTTATTAGAACACAACAAGGGTTCATCATATTTAACTAGATCATAGAAACAGTTCAGCCTTTAGAAACATGACTTATTTCAATTAAGAACGTTTCTTAGTATCGTAAGTTTGATTGCTGTGACAATTAAGTTTTATTAGTTGTTTTTTTATCCAAACTTTGCATGTTTCGAGGCGTCTCATCTCTCCATCAGCAGGTACTCGTTAGCCAAGCGAAAATATTTGAATACAAGTAAGACTAAAAAGTAATAATGTTGTAAAAAGACCGAAGTAATTTTAATTAAAAATACTCACAGAAAAGTGCGTGCAAGTAGTATAGTAGGGATGGAATTACCCATATTTTTGCGTTGGAATCTCTTTAACTTGAGGTGGAATTAATCTCTAGGATGACATCATATCTAATGAATAAAATGCAGTGGGTTTAATTATCTCCTTTGTATTTCAAACTAAAGAATAAAGTTTTTGTTATAAAAAATGGGTGTTTTTCTAACATGGCGCCCAGTGCACTAAGTATGCAAAACAGAAACGGTTTTTGCTTCGGCTTGATTGGTTCGTGCATGAACGTATCGTTTTAAGGCTTGATATCTTGTTTGTATTTCTATTTTGAATAAGACGCTATAAAGCTGGCCAGGCTAAGCAGTTGTTCCAAATCGAAAAATTTAGAACTCATTAAAACGTATTGTGAGTTTTAGAGCTTTTGCAAATCCAGACAAGTAAAGAAACAATAGATAATTAAATCCCCTATTGTTTTGTTTTTGACAGCTGTAGGCGCGATTTCGAACATTTAACGAGTTTTTAACGGTCGAGTGCTAAGGAGAAAGCTAACAAGCATGCGCATTTTGTTCGCTTATATATAGATTTATTCGGAAGTTTGGAAAAGCATTACAATCTACCGGCACTTGATGAATAAACTGTAACTAAGAAAAGACTCAACATCAAAGATTAGATTTTAAACATCTTTTTTTTCATAACATTCTGTGTACATTTCTGGCAAAATCATTCGGGGTCTGACTCGTTCTCAATCTCGACCTCACACCTAAATCCATCATCACCATCACCAGGCAATAACTCCACCACCACTACCGCCACCACTGCAACGCCACGACTACGTTGCCGCGACTACCGCAACCTCTGCCAACACCACCGCAGCTTCCGCCACCACCAACACCGCTGCCGCCACCACCATTGCCATATATATTTATACATTGAGTGATCTTAACCTTCCTTTTCTTTTCTTTTGTATTTATTGTTTTCGTTCATGTCTTTGCTACCGTCCTTGCATCCTGTTCTAAACTTGTTTAGTCTCTGCCACTTTTTATTTGTTGGCTGATTGTTAACTTTATTAACTCCGTAGAAGGCCGAGCATACATCTACAAAGGTCTTGAAGAAGCCGAAAGAAACTTGTTTGACCTTAGCGATGACGCTTATGACCGTAGATATCGATATCGTAAGATATTGTTTGTTTTGACTGATGGCCGGCAGAGTAGGATACACGGAAAAAAGGAAGACTTGGAGTCGTACGCAAAGTAAGCTAGGAGAAGCCGTTTGTTAAAACATTCGTAAACAGTGATCTTTGTTCCTCAACAACTAGATCCTTTCGGTAGCATTTTGTATTGTTGAGTATTCTCAGGTTTTGGGATTGTGTATTTGTTTTTGTTGTCCTTGCGACTTATACCACTTTGCATTTTGCATAGCTCACTCTTTGAGTTTGAGCACTCTGGTATGCAAAAACATTACGCACTCAATATCTACTCTGAGTTGAACTGATGAGTCCTCTGGGTTTAAACAATAGACTATTGTATTACTCGGAAATTGATCAAAAAGTTAAGTTAAAATTGTACAGTAAATCCGCATGTAAGAACCTATTGTCATTGAGTTAAGAAAATGCTGTAAGATATTTGCCATTTCAATAGCCCAAAATATTATGAATGAGTAAATTTAGACAGAATTGTTTGGCTGCATGACATACTCATGAAGATTGAGAGAATACTATTACTCCCGAATCAAACACATGTATACGTACTTGTAACTTAAACTATAATTACAAAACAATTAAAACACCCTAGCTCTCTACATAAGGATAAAAACTGCTTTGCAAAACCTTGAAAAATGTAGATTTTTACACGCAGGTCTTTAGTGTAGTTTAGATTGAGTTTATCTGTTTTAAATCTAAGCTTTAGAAGACATTTTCTGTGTTTCATACTCTGCGGTATTTTTGGGAGAACACGAGCTGAAAGCGAGTGATTCAAAATAATTTCGAGTGTTCTCCCTAATGATAATAATAAAAATAATAATTAGTATTTATATAGCGCCTTTCCATAGGTACATACTCAAAGCGCTTAACAGTAGTTTACAATTGACTCTGGTATTGAGGGTCTTAGACAGTCCGCTCTACACGGCTCACAACTATTTTCCTAAGAATTGCCCTCAGTTAGTAGAAGAGACAGACCACAACACCGGGATCACCCTACTCTTTGTCGACAAGTGTTGTGGGTTCTTTTAAGTCCCTCGATAGGAGACCGAGAGACTGGGCCTATGGTTTAACGTCCTTATCCGAGAAGACGCGAAGGTCTGACCGTTTTCAGATGTTAGGGTTTCCTGAGTGAAGGTCCGGCACCGGCAATCGAACCCGGGCCTCCCGCACGAAAGACTGGCGCCTTGCCAACTAGGCTAGTCCATAACTCAAAAAAGTCTGTACGGTAGCTTTCTGACCTAAGTTCAGCCAATCAGAGCCCTGGAAATTTGGTTATTGACCAAAAATCAGAGTTACCATTTAATAAATATGCTTCAAGCCTCTCCCTTTTGGCTAAAATTCTCTCTGAAGCCAAGTAGCCCACCAGGCTAGTGCTTTAATCTCCGAATTTCATAGTGCAAAGCGCTTAAGACTCTTAATGTTTTCCAAAGCGCAAAACGAACTGACTAAAACTTATCTTTTTAGGAGACTAGAGCACCTCCGAGTAAAAATCATTGCCATTGCAATGGCTCATGCAGACACGACAAATATAGTTAAGATGGTAGTTGATAGAGCGAGAGATGTCGTGTATGCGAGGCAAAGAACTCCAGTGGAAAAAATAGTCCAAGCTGCTATCAACTCGGTGTGCAAACCAAGGCCCCAACCAGGTAGGGACTGTATCCGACTCCTTCGTTGACTCTGCAACCTAATGTACCCAGGGAAAGGGCCTGGAGACGAGTTTGTGTGCGTTGTTGCTGATTAAAGTTTCGTAGGTCTTAAAATGGGACCTCATTAATAACGAAGTTAGAACTTATCCCTCCTTCGATTAAATGATAGCAGGACATAAACAGATTGTCGGTAGGAATGCCTATCTCTAAGCGGTTATGTAGGCTTGTGTGTGTAACTGCAAGCTTTTGTTTCTGCAATAATATGGGCGTACATGTCTGTTTGTATGTAATGTATGTATGTACGCATATATGTTGGTATATGTTCATGTTGGTATGCAAGTATGCATGTAGCTGTGTACGTCTGTATGATGCATGCATGCCTGTAAATAAGTAAGTATGGGTGTTTGTGTGAGTGTATGCGAGCATTTTGCATTACACACCCACAATTAAGAAGTAATTAAAATACTATGGCAAGTGCTATAATGTTTTTAATAACTACTTCATCAATATTATGACGTTTTTTACTTTAATTGTTATTGCTGGTGCTATTGCATATTATCTTTATTACTATTGTTGTTGTTGTTGTTGTTGTTGTTACATAGAGAGTCTAACCCCAGATTTAATGTCTTTTCAGTTCCAACCTGTAAAACTAAAGCTGACGTGGCCTTCCTGCTGGATGCATCTGGGAGTATTGGGAGAAAGAATTGGCCAAAAGAACCCGAGTTTGTGATGAACGTTTTGGATAAGTTCCAAAACTTTCATCAAACCGACGGAATTCGCGCTGGTGTTATCATCTACAGTAACGAGAATGATACAAATCTCTGGATAAAACTAAATGATTTTAACTCCAAAAGGCGATTTAAGAAAAAACTTGATAAATACCGGTTTGAACCATATCGATTAACAGCAATAAACAAAGCCCTCCAGAAGGCAAGGCAGGAGTTCTTTAAGAGGAAAAACGGAGATCGGCCTGATGCACCAAACCTCCTCATTTTGGTAACTGACGGCAAACAGGTGATCCTTTTCATATAACACCTTTTTTCTTCCTTTCTGTCTGTCTGTCTTTCTTTCCTTCTTTCTTTCTTTCAACCTTTTTTTCTCTCTCACTCTTTCTACTTTCTTACTTACTTACTTACTTTCTTCCTTTCTTTCTTTCTGAATTTCTTTCTTTCTTCCTCAATTTCTTTCTTTCTGAAGTTCTTCCTTTCTGAATTTCTTCCTGAATTTCTTTTTTCTTTCTTTTTGTTTTCTGAACTTCTTTTTTTCTTTCTTTCTGAACTTCTTTCTTTCTGTTTGAATTTTTTTTTCTTTCTTTCTTTTTTCCGGCTTTCTGGGCTACATTTTTTTTTCTTTCTGAAAGTTTTTTCTTTCTTTCTGATCTTCTTTCTTTCTTTCTGTCTTTCTTACTGAGATTCTTTCTGACTACTTCTTTATTCCTTTTTATTTCTATCCTTCCTTTCCTTCTTTATTTTTTCTTTTTCTTTCTTTTCTTTTATTGATTCTTTCTATCTATCGTCCTTTCTTTCTCCCTGAATTTTATTCTCATTTTTTTTCTTCTTTGTTTGTTTGTTTGTTTCTTTTGTTTGTTTCTTTTGTTTTCTTTCTTAATTTTTTCTTTCTCTCTGAATTTTTTCTTTCTTTCTGTCTCAATTTTTTTACCTTCTTTGTTTCTTTGTTTCTTTTTATTTTCTGAACTTCTTTTAATTTTCATTTCTTTCAGAATTTCTTTCTTTGTTTTCTTTTTCTTTCTGAACTACTTTTTTTCTTTCTTTCTTATTTTTTCTTTGTTTCGATTCTTTTTTCTTTCTGAGCTACATTTTTCTTTTTTTCTGAAGTTTTTTTTCTTTTTAAATTTCTGTCTTTTTTTCTGAATTACTTCTTCATTTCCTTTTTTCTTCCTTTCTTCCCTTCCTTCTTTCTTTTCTTTTTTGTTTCTTTTTATCTTTTTTTCTTTCTCTCTGAATTTCATTCTCATTTTCTTTCTTTCTTTCTCTCTCAGTTTTTTTCCTTCTTTCTTCTCTTCTTTCTTTCTTCCTTTCTTTTTATTTTCCCAACTCCTTTTTTTTTCTGGATTTCTTTCTGTCTGTCTGAATTTCTTTTTTGTGTCTGAATTTCTTTCTTTCTGAAATTTTGTCTTACTTTCATTCTTTCCTTCTTTGTTTCTTTTTTCTTTCTGAACTACTTTTTTCTTTTTTTCTGAATTTTTTTCTGAATCACTTCCTTTCTTTCTTTCTTTCTCTCATTCTGAATTATTTCGTTCTTCTCTTCTTACTTTCTTTGTTTCTCGTTTCTTTTTTTCTTTGTTTCTCGTTTCTTTTTTTTCTTTTTTTTCTGAACCCTTTTTTTATTTCTTTCTAAATTTCTTTTTTTTGTCTGAATTCTCTCAGACAAAAAACTCTTTTTATGTCGGACTTTCTGTCTTTCTTTCTGAATTTCTTTCTGAGTTACTTCCGCCCTTCCCTCCTTTCTTCCCTCCCTCCTTTCTTCCTTTCTTTCCTTTTTTCTTTCTTTCTTTCTTCCTTTCTTTCTTTCTTTCTTTCTTTCTTTCTTTCTTTCTTTCTTTCTTTCTTTCTTTCCTTCCTTCTTTCTTTCTTTAATTTCTTAGATTTTTATTCGTTTTTTCTTTCTGAACCCCTTTTTACTTCTTTCTGAATTTCTTTTTTCCGTCTGAATTTCTTTTTTTCTTTCTGAATTCTTTTCTGATATTTTTCTTTCTGAGTTCCTTTTTAACTTATTTTTCTATTTTAGTTTTCTGCCAGTAGATATGCATGACTACTTTTAGTTTCATATTTGTTACATATAGCTCTTGCTACCTTCATGTATCCACAACATATTTTGAATAACACGACAATTTCTGTTTTGCTACTATAAACAGAAACCCGAATTGACGCCACCTGACACGCTGAACAACTACGCTAAGCCTCTCCGAGATGCCGGAGTCACCATAGTTGCTGTTGGAGTTGGAAAAGTTGATAAGCACGAATTGGAAGAGGTTACTGGAGATCCGAGTAGATATTTTACTCTCAAAAGCATTCACGATCTAGGAATGGCTGTAGACCGCATCGCGGCTAAGATCTGCAATAGTAAGTCGCTAATTTGATCAACGTTTCTATTTAGCTTTATCTCCAACTCAATATTATCTCAACAGGGAAGCAAGAAATTTTCTTTTTAGGACAATCATAGGAAGTTCCCGTTTGAAAGGTACCGCCATTTCGTCTCAATTAACATTGGTTTTATATATTGGTGTAGATTTTGGTTTTGGTGATGGTGTTGGCGTTAGCATTAATTAGTATTGATGTTGGTGTTGGTCGATGCTTGTGTTTGCATTAACATTGGTATTGCTGTTGTTATTAATAATTGTCTTGGTATTAAAGTTGGTATTGCTGTTGTTATTAATAATAGTCATGACATTAGCATTAGCATTAACATTGGTATTGCTGTTGTTGTTGTTAATATTCTTGGCATTAACAATGATATTGGTGATGGTGTTGACATTAGCATTAGTATTGATGTTGGTGTTGTTCGATGCTCAGTATATTTGAATTAACATTGGTATTGCTGTTGTTTTTAATAATAGGCTTGGCAATGGCTTTGGTGTTGCTGTTGTGATTGTTACTAGTCTTGGCACTAGCATTGGTGTTGCTGTTGTTATTGGTAACAGTCTTTGCATTAACATTGGTATTGGTGATGGTGTTGGCTTTATTATTGATGTTGGTGTTGGTCGATGTGTTTGCATTAACATTGGTGTTGCTGTTTTTATTGTTAGTAGTCTTGGCATTAGCATTGGCGTTACTGTTATTATTGGTAATAGTCTTGGCGTTAACATTGGTTTTGGTTTTGGTGTTGGTATCGCCATTTGCATCGGCAAGGTTGTTGTTACTGTTATTGTGTTGTTGTTGTTGTTGTTGTTGTTATTGATATTGATGCTAGCAATTCATAATAATGATTGTACTGGTTCTGGTGTTAGTCATAAATATTGTTATTAATATGGCATGGTATGATCAGTTTGGAGTTATCAATAATATATTCCATCTAAAACACATACAAAAACTGCAATATTTTTTATTATGTAGTTCCACGATACATTTACATGGTTTTGCAGTATAAAGTACTACATTTTCTGATTACATCATGAGTTCCTTTCAGCCACGGTTGTCTGAATTTCTTACTGAAGTAAAAACTGTAAAATTTCTGAGACTGTTTCGTCTAAAAACTAAAATATTGTTTAATTCTGTCTTGAGATCTTTTTGCAACCTTTGAATGTTCTTGTATTAATTTTACAAGCTCTAAAACGTTTTTTTGTAAGCCGTAGAAGAAATAATCATTGATTTTTGAATGTTCCAAATAGGCCATTTACACGCTTTTTTTGTAAGAACCAGTAAATTTGGCCGAGGCTCAATGTTCTTAATTTTTGGCAATTTGAGCTTGAAATTGTTCTTAATTTGTTCTTATTTCTATGTGTGGTTTAAATCGAAAAAAAAACAGTATTTGAAAACGAATTGCTTAGTGAGTGTATTCTTGGTCAATCATCATCGCCTGATTCAATTTCCCGAGACGATTTCCAGTGACTATCCCAGGATTGGTTTCATATTCAAACTCTTACCTTGGTCAAACTAAGTTGCGTCTGCTGATCCTCTCAGAACTCCGCTGTGTTGGCGACACTGCAGCTTAATTACTCTCAATTTCTGCGGCAGACAAAGTCGAACCAACTGCACGTCGTGTTGACCTTTCCGAAAACTTTTAAAAACTCGGCCCCAAGCCTCAGCTTGTTCTAAAATTGTTCTTATATTTTGTCCGATCTGAGACTGTGTTAACAAGTTGTTCTTATAAAAAAAAAGCGGGTAGGCTTAAACAAGAGTCCGCGCTATAAAAGGGATAGCTCCTCCAATATCTGACACATTTCAAAATCAACGTTTGAACTTCACTCAGACCCTCTGGGCGTTGGGAATAAAGAAATTCATAAGCGATACAATTCAGACATTCATAATTGTTTCTCCTAAACATTAGTGGTAAAAAGAAACGCAAGCGAAGTTCGTTTCGTTCTACATTTTGTAAGAAAATGGTCGAAATTCCAGGGGAATTTGTCACAAACTTCTCTCATGATCGCTAAAGCATAACACGTCTCTCGTCGAAACTTCGGGCATTCAATGCTAGCAATTCTATTTACTACTATAGGAAACTATGTTTCGTTATAATTTCCCTATTTTTAAAACAGAAATCAACAAAAACCCATGATTTTGAAGTAATTAGTTATTCAATTCATGTGTTACATGAAACAATTTTGTACATGAACAGTCCGTTTATCTCATGTCATGTCTCTCGAGGTTGAATGACAACTGAAAGTGACGAGCGATGGCTCTGACCCTTTTATAGTGCGGGTCCCTGTTTAAATTTAAAAATCTTGGTGTAGAATATTTATAAAAACGCTTCCGGAGATATCCTCCTTCCTCAGTCGTGCCTCTCGTAACCTTAAAATCTAGTATGTTCTCTTGGCATTACCTTTGTTATCAGTATTAATATAATCTTAATAAAAATTTATATTGATACTATTTTTTGTGATTATTCCGACTTTTTGCATTATAAGCTTGTGAAGTAAATGTTGCCTTCGTGTTGGACTCTTCAACCACCACTAAAAAATATTACAAGCATGAAAGAAAGTTGGTGAGGTATTTGTCGACCAGACTTCAAGTTGGGCATCACGAATCCAAATCAAAAGCTGCTGTCGTCAGGTATTGTGCATGCTATAATGCAGCAATTTATGTTTTGAGATATCTTTGTTTTTTTTAGCTCCGTTGATTTTGTTTTTAAGTATTTGTGTCCTTGTTTTCTTTTTTTTTTTGTGTATGTGCTCATTGCGTATTTAGCCTAGTTTAACACAAATCATTGCTTTTGTGCCACAAATATCACTGTAATTTAAAACAAAAGTTGCAACCTGACTCGGTTAACGTTTGTTCGCTACCTTCAGGTTCCCATTACGCTCTTTTATGAGAACGTTTTATTTTTGGGCCGAGACTGAATGTTTTTAAATAATTTAGCGGCTAGAATACCCTCAGATTTTCTGAAAATTAAAGTTCTTAAATTATAACTCTACGTCTGTGTATTTTAGAAAATACCAGCCTACAAGAAACTTGATAGAATAAAAAAGAAAACGATTAAACGAGTCCTGCAATTTTTTCTTGTAAAATTTCCATGTATTTCACTCTAACTACAAACAATGTTGCACAATTGGTTAATATTTGTCGAATCGAAGAATTTGTGCCATAATGTAACAAAGAAATGAAGAATGAAGTTCTCCGCCATTTCTCATCCTCGATTGTGTTATTTCTTTTAGTATGTTCGTTAGTTTTGGCCGATATTCAACCATGGACGTTCTTATAAAAAAGTTCTTTATGTATCCACTTTTACGTATTAAAATATTAAGGCAGTACTCGATCAGTGTAACTTATGGAGATTTTGTTGTTGTTGTTATTGATTGACCAAAGCCTATCATTGGCTATGAATTGTTTTATTTGAAGTTAAAAACCCTCAACGTTTAATTATGACCTTGCTAGCTCATAATATTTATAGCTGTATGTCATGGCTTTCTCTGTCTAGCTCGAGTATAAAAAAGAAAACTGACGTTTTTGGTAGTTTTAACAGCTAATGAGATTAAAAATTTGTTCGAAGGAATGAGTCCCTTTCTCGAGCTCAACGCGGATCAAACTTTTTCCACTTGACTTCAAGGCAATGTCGTTACACATGAAACTTAAAATCATGTATGTGTTAAATATCTGTTGTTGTATTTTCTGTTTTAGCAAAGCCACGGGAGTATTATTTGTAGTCTCGATTTGGCAGTAAACTTGTTTATCTCATCTTTAGCTTCAGTACAGATTCCGTCGTCGACGTCAGTTTTGGCAGTTATCAGGATAGCCTGGAATCATTTCTGGTCGAAGTCCGCCATCTGAAGAATCATGGCGGACGAACTAACATTAAGGAAGGTCTTTTGGCCGCCGAAAAGGAGATAAAACATCCAAAAAGTGGTTTCAAGCTGGACCAAAAAATACCGAAGGTTCGTAATATGTCTCTTTTTTTAACCGAAATTTCGAAAAATTAGGTTTTTGGTTCGCTTTATTTATCATTATTCTTTCTTACCAAAGTTATTTGATCTTATCTTTACCTTATCGCAGTTACTGCTATGAAAAAATACAAACAAAACAATATTTAAAGCAAATTTTGATTGTAAATTTTAGACCGAAATGTATTGCCGCATTGTATATTGTATTTCGTTGTATTGTTTTGTATTGTATTGTATTGTATTGTATTGTACATGTTGTGTTGTGTTGTGTTGTGTTGTGTAGTGTTGTGTTGTGTTGTGTTGTGTTGTGTTGTGTTGTGTTGTGTTGTGTTGTGCCGTGTAATGTGTGGTGTTGTGTTGTATTGCAAACTGCCACAAAACACACTTACAAACTGTATAAACTACACACGCAGGTCATTGTTCTCCTTTCTGATGGGTTTGAAAACGAAGGCGGATCCTCCGCCCCAACAGCTAGACGCTTGAGAGCCGAAGGAATCAGCGTGGTAGCTGTGTCGCTAGGCAACGCCAACCATGCAGTAAGTCACCACTGCCAAAAAAACTCCTGGGTCGAGTTGTTCAAAAGATGATTAGTCGTAATCCAGGATGAATTATCTGATGACAACCAATAGGTTTTTTTATAAGAGTTAACCTTGGTTTAAAGTTAATCGGCTTTCGAACAGCCGGCCCCTGAGACCGGTCCTTCATGGTTAAGCAGGTAGCCTATGTTCTTGCTTTTAACCTTTCGGAGAATGATTTGAGATGCAGTTTTGGAATAGGCAAGTTTCTCTATGCGTTTAGGGTCTATAGAAGAAATTAACGTACTTATGAAGATATGGTCGATTTTCAAAGTTTAGCCAATAAGATTAACGGTTTAACAATATTACAATTAGAACCCCTCTGTATTCTATTGCATTTGACCTCTCTAGGTCTTACTCGGATCATTACTAAAAAAAGACATATTTTAGCTTAGGCTACTAAAAAGAAAAGCCCGGTTTATCATGTCAGCCCGAGCATTAATTTTCAATTTTGACTGATAAAAGATATAAGATAAGAATTATTATAAGCATTCAAACACGATCACTATGAACAATACGAACAATCACGTGTTTAAATCAGTTGCTGGCGATTTTCTCGCATGAGCGACGATATCGCGTTAAAAGAGCCATTGTGTAAGCTGGTTCATATATTCGCCCCAAATGCTGACAAATTGCAGTGAGCAAGTGAGATAGAAATTTCTCAACTTTAGTCTGTTTCGAAATCATTAAGTATACGGTAGTACAGTTTTTGGTGTACGTACCCCTTGTATTGGTTGTTTTAACGATGTTATATATGTAGATAATGTGGTCAGCTTCTTAATTCTTCAAGTTGTATTCATATTCGTGTTAACACAGATAGTTATATAGATATAGGACCCTCCGACTATATGGACCACTCTAAATAGATCACCACCGTCATCAACTGATTTGTCACCCTGAAAGCCACGTTTGATTTTTGATCTTTTTTCTTCTATAGACCCTAAACGCAATAACAGGCGACTCGAAGTTGGTTAATGATATCGCTTGGTGGACTAAAACGCCCAAATTCGACGAGATGATCAATAAAGTGGTCGCCGGTATTTGTCGCAAAAAATGAGGTATGTAATATATAGAAATGTACAAATGACTACAACTGCGTGCACGTGACCGCAGAAACGTGCTTCTGATTTGTAGGAGCCTTGGTGGGGTGAACAATTCTTTAATTAGGTGTTTTTAACTTTAATTCAATCGAATTTGATGTTAGCTTAAAAAGTAATTTGTAAATGAAATTATGTAGCTCTTGGAAACCATGTTACGTTAGGCACGTAACAGCAACAAAACTTGTATGCAAAAAAGGATAACTAGAAAATTTCTGTGGGACTGTTCGCCTCTTACTTTATCATCTTTTTATTTATTTTTCTCATGGTTATTCTTTTTTGTGCATACAGATACCCCATGGCAAGATACAGATCGGCTCAGGGGAAAACCTCAGCTAACTGCTATGGCTAAGCTAAAGAAGATGACAGTAAAAGCTAAAATACAAACAAATGAAATTCGATGTAGTAGTATTATATATCGTTGCAGAGATGAGCAATAAATTAAAGTGCTTAAGCATGAATGTGACTCGAAAATTGAATATTTGCTAAATTTAATGATTTTTGTCGTTTACCACGATACTGTTAAGCAGTTTGTTAATTAGTTCTTGGAGTTCCTTTTGCTGAACTCTGCGTGGAAAAAGCCTGTTTTACAAAATAATCACTCATAATCAATTTTTTAAACCGAAATAGCAAGTTTTGGCATCTATCTTTTAAACAAAATTACGGCGACGAGATAGAAAACGGTGAATGAAATTTAGAAAATTGTTTAATTCATTTCGGCAGCCTTTTGGTGCAGTATTTACTTTTTCTAAATTGCAATTTCCGGCACAGAATTGCTTATTGCAAGAATTTTTGTGTTTATATCTAGCTAGTGAGCCCTACGAAACAGCAAGCTATACTTTCTTGGTTGCGTTTCGTCTTAGCGCGGGTGAACACAGCTATATATCTAAAAGCTATTCTTTGCATTATTTGCCCTCTATTATAAAAAACCCGAAAACTGACATCTGAAGTGATACTTTTCGCGTTATTGCAGTATTGCACTTTTTAATTCAATAGCCGCATCTGGTGTAATAACACGTGTTCCATTAATTCAGCAATCTTTTTTTAATACCAAGAAATGTTTTTCTGTAAGGGCAGTCGTCAAATGCACTGTGATTTCGTGACACCATTAGAATAATCAGGAAACGTTTTCATTGGCAGCGTTCAAAACAAGCTAATTTCATACAGATACCAAAAAAAGGGATAATTTACGACAGCGTCTTTTCGGGTTGACGAGAAACTTACATTTCAAAGAACAATTATTCAATGCTTGAAAAGAAGTTTTCTTGGTTCTATGAAACAAGATAAAAATTTCAATTGAACGTACATTTATGTGCTAGTGCCGTCAATCTCGCTTGATTCCGCTTTTGAAGATTCGTTTTCAAAAGGGCAGGTGTTCAAATTAAATTTTAGGCAAAAATAATACTTCAGTAATTACAGGAAATCTTCACAGAAGTGGCTTATTTTACCCAAATACTTGATAGTTATCCACTGAACTTTTAATTCGGGGAAATCTTGCAACATGTAGTGTAGTTCGATCAAAGGTTTTTACCCGAGCCTCTATAGCAGTTTGGAAATAATTATTCACTAACGTTCATAGAAGCAATCAAGTCGATAATATTATCCCCGATATTTTCAATCATTCATTAGTTGGCTTTATCTGACTGGAAGTGATTAGCCGTGTTTATGTTCTTGGTTGAAGAGAGAAAAAATTGTTCGTTCCTGGTTCAAGGAAAAAGGTAAGTGAGCTTAAAAACGCTTTAACCTTTTTTTAATACAAGGAAGACAGACGCTTCAGCAAAAAAAAAAAAAACAATCGCTTTTCGCTTTAATAACTCTGTGTATATGTATCTGTGGACACAGTTTGCTCGAACCTCCACAAACTTAGCTAGGGGAGGATACGAGGGAAGGTTTTAAAGGGTATTTTAAAATGGTGATTAAATTTTGGTTTAATTTTTCAGAGACGGTACCAGTTGAACTATAGACTGTATTTTAGTGTACCTGCAATTGGTAAATTTTAAAGGAATGACTTTAAACTCGTTTATTTTCTCAAGCAGCCTTTTGATATCTGAGTCAAATTGTTACACGACCCAGTAACCATACCGCCCTCTACGTTATGAAAAAAAAAAAAACACGCATTAGTAAACAAGAAATTGCACTGATTTGCAACGAATATAACTTTGTTCTCTCGCGATCACCGGCAGCCACTCAAACTATTTATTCTATACACTTATAAATATCACTGCTTTACACTAGGTGGACGGTTCTTGTTCTGGCTTCACCAAAGCATTTTGATCATGAAGTCCTATTTTTATTTCTTTTTTTTTTTTGGCTCTTTACGCGTTAATGGCCTGAAATTATCGTCTTTTTAGCCTGTAAGCCCAATCCGTACACAAGAATCCGAATCAGGCCGCTAAATTCGCATTGAAAAATATTTGCGTCCACACAAATTCGCGAATTCGGCGGATTAAAAAAAAGTCTATTTAGAGATAGATTTCAGAAAGATGAGGTTTCGGTGAGCGGATTCACTGGTTTCGTGTGGACGGAAGGTCAATTCACAGAAAAATATATGCGGTTTCAAAAATATCCGGTTTTGTGTGGACGAGATCATTACTCTAGTTAAAACTTTACGCACAGTGAAAACTGTTGTGTCTTTGCCAAAACGTAAAAGATTTGATGAATTCCTGCCCTTTATCTACACTTGAAATACGCGCTTTTTTTAATAAGAACAAGTAAATCTTTCCGAGGCTCATTATTTTGGTGATTGTTCTTATTTCTAAGTGTAGTTTAAGTCGAATAAAAACTAATCCTTAAGTACTGCAATAGATTTATTGGAAAATAAATTATAAGGAATAACTTCGGGGCAAGTATATATACGTGTACTGTGAATAACTTGAAGCAATGACTAATTAAAAGAGAGAAACTGCAAATCGTTTCTGTATTGCTCGGTAAAGTTTCTAAATAGTTATCGAGCCCGAGCCTCCGCTTGTTCTTAACTTGTTC
Organism: Hydrozoanthus tunicans; assembly: GCA_026413305.1. Lineage (NCBI taxonomy): Eukaryota > Metazoa > Cnidaria > Anthozoa > Zoantharia > Hydrozoanthidae > Hydrozoanthus > Hydrozoanthus tunicans. The sequence goes on from JAOBAT010106412.1 coordinate 22,109, forward strand.
TTAAATTTTGGCCAACCTGAGCTTCGTTGTTGTTATAAAGTTGTTCTTATAAAAAAAAAGCGTGTAGTTATGTTTAAAACACTAAGCGTTTTCTTCTCAAAAAACCGATCGATTTGTGATCAGGATGATGCAATTTTTTGTATGACCAAAACCACGACGCTTATTCGAGGCTTTGACAAATAGGAATATCTAATGTTTGATCGTTTTTAATTTTTAGTGCTAAAACAAATATACGATATTCCTGAATTGAAAAGGACCTTGATAAACCTTTTGACATTTGAGAGTCAATTTAAATGCACGCACTCTACACTAGAAAAAAGCAATAAAATGACATCAGCAATTAGAAAACAGATAGGCGATAATCTATTTTTTTAAATTTTGCGTTTAATTGAAAAGCGAAGTAATCACGCTGCAGATATTTGAGTTTCGTGATATTACTGTTAATAAAACAAATTTTGGTGATAATTTTGTTGAAATTATGCAGTCAAAAAATTTTCTATACAATTTCAGACTCAAGGGGAAACGTCCTTCCCAATTTTTATGAATCCGGTACTTAGTTCATGCAAAAACAAAACGAAGAAAAGATTTCGAAATTAATCTAAGGGAGTTTTACAAAACAAACGAAATACTATACGTGCAAACTGTCAAGCTGTCTACATCAGTCATTTCTAAGCAAACCAATCGTTAAAATGCACACAAACAATCTCACTCACTACTCGTAACAAAGCTGTAGAAGTAAGCTGTTTAAAATTCAAAACCGCTTCATGCAGTACTGAGTTCTTGACTATTGCTATGTCGAGCCTCGAATTGCAATTGCAATTGGTTTGTTTTCAAACACTCGCAATTTCTTTTATTTGAAATTCTTTTGCTCTTTATTTCAGTGCATGCGTGTCACAGCGTGTTTTAAACCTAGAAGACACTGTTAGATATAATTTTGTTCCTGGGAGCAAATCTATAAATTTTTGAAAGTGAGTGAAATCACATCTAAGTCCCAGATTTTTAAAAGAGTGCTACATCGGGAAAATTTTATGAAATCGATCATTCTAAAACATTATTTCGAATTTTTCATCATGTTTTAGTTTTAGTAGGCAACAATGATTATGTAAGGAAAATGTTTAACTTGCAGATGCGTGTAAAGAAAAAGTAATCATCGACTCAAAATTAGTTGCGACATGTATATCTTTCATTTTTGTCAGTTCTGAGAACTTTGAGAAAAAATTTGCGTAGTTTCTCATCCGTTTGATTCACTTAGCAAGATCTATTAGTGGATATTTGCATGGCGCAATTCACGTCTAGCAAGCAAAAAAGAATTAGCTAACCTTTTTGTTAAACGGAACAAACAAAACTTTTCCCCGCACGGAAATTAATTTGCGCCAAACTTCTCTTTAATTGCAACAATCTTTACCAAAAGATTTTATTTTCCCTAATTGCTCGGTCTGTCGATACCAATTAACAAGAGAAACGATCGTTAGTAAAAAGAAAAGTGGCTCTCATAACTTTAACTTGGTCTGGTTGCCCTATGATTAAAAATCGACTTTTATACAATTAAATCCAAGACTGACAAAGAATTCTAAGCTTAAATTTACTTCTTTGATAGTAGACGTGTCGAGCTTTGAAAAACTGTCGGGAAACTGTGCAATTTTATTGACATCATAAAATACAACTAACAGATTGTGCCGTCGGTGACAAAGTGTCTGCTGTCCACGCTGCTATGGTTACAAAGGCAGCTGTTTCAGAAGATTTTCCGTGCGGATAAACACATTTACGAAAGGCCATAAAATCAAACTTGCGAAAAAACAAATGATTTCGTTCTTAATTTTCTTTTCATTTGAAGTTTCTCATCAGAATCTGTACTAATGATATGAAATAAACAAAATGAAAAGCAATTAAGTCAATTGTCGCTCAATTACCATAGTCCCTCTTTGTTTTCTTTTCTGAATGTGAGGCTTGCCTCTCATTTTTATTTTATTTTATGATATATGATAATAAATTCAATTTTTCTGAATTCAAATCTTTTTTAATTCGACTGTTTACTTTAGTTAAAGTTGCAAAAACAATTTTGGTTAACAGAGATCGGGTTATAAGCCAGGATTACTTGGCATGACTTTTTTTGTGTTGAACTCTATCGAACAATTGGTTTACACCCTCTGGTTTTGAAAAGCCCTTTAAAAACGCTGTTTTAAATTTAACTGGCCACTTGAACCAGCTGGATACTCAGGTACAAGAAAGGTTTACCACGTTATTCCTCTGCCAAGCCAAAGTTTCGCTGGCCCAAAGAAAGGTAAAAAGAATTGATCGAGAATAACTTTAAAAGAAGGAAAAATCCTTTCTGTTTCCCTTTTTTTAGGTAGATTCTTTTTGTGATTTTCGTCTTTATAAACTTGAATATTCTTCGCTTTTTCAGCAACTTTATTTTGCATAGTCAAGATTATCAAAACGACTCAAATTGTGCTATAGAATATCTCACAAAACAAAGTTGTTTTTTACATTAAGTTAATTGATTTTGTTCTTTCGATCATTACTACAAGAGATTGTTTAAATAGTATTGATGATGCAGACATGACAAGATTCTCTTGGTCCTTTGTTTGTTTCTTATTTTTCTATCTTAAACGTTTCTTTTTTTCAAATTTGAACAAAACCATTTTTTTCATCCGCAGGGCCTTGTTCCATTTTTTATTTACAACCCTTAACAACAGCTGTACCTCAGTTCTACAATTCAACTCTATCTTCATATTTTCGCGAGATTCTCACGAAGAGTTTTCAGACATAGTAAGACAAAGGTAATTTTCGTTTCTTTTCATGGTTTCTGGTTATGTCCGGAATCAAATTCGTAGTTTATAGCTTTGCTGGCGATATGTTTTCAGTAAACATACTTTTTCTGTTATACTCAAAACCTGTTTGAACTTATATGCTTCCATTGTACCTTTAGAAGCTTTTGCATGCAAGATGTTTTTAAAATTTGGAAACAGTAAAAACCAACGTTTTCCCAACGGTCTGTTCTTTTTAATGCGGTTTATTTTAGAATCGGAGGTAAACGCGGAATATTGAGTATCGCCGTAAAAAAACTGAAGATTATTGAATATTTACCTTAAAAATATACTGAGTATGGAACATTTCAATAAGGAATTTAAAGGAAAAAGAATATTTAAAAAAATGTTGTAAGAGAATGGGAATAAAAATTATAGCAGTGGAATACGGAATTTCAGAGCGAAAATATTCCACGTCAACCCTTGTGTTTAGAAGCAAGCAAGTGAATTTATTAGGTCGAATAACAAAAGCAAGCAAGTGATAATAGGTCGATAACAATTTTTTTTCCGTATAGATTTTTTTACATTATCTTCTCTTACAACAAGTAACTGTAAAGTTTTCGGTTTTTTTTCACACGTTTTTCTTTCCAGTTAATTGTGCCGGAGCTATAGCTACCTGATCGTTTGACCGATTCAAAAGGTAGTTGATCTTATGTAAAGAACAACTAGAAATCAATTCTGCGTGTATTTTGACATAAACAAATGTGAACAAAGTCACGCTATTTTGTTTGGCATGCCGATTCCTATGGTTACAAGGTTGTTCCCGATCACTAAGGCTTGCATGTATAGTCCCGCAAAACAATAATCAAAATAAATCCTCGTTTAGTCTAGTACTGAGAAGGGCTGTTGTCGACTGATGTTAGTGTCTGACGTTTCGACAACCCGTGCGGAGGTCATTTCAAATCCAGTGAGGAATAGTGCCTCACTTAAACACTTTGATATCATTTGGTACGCGAATTGTAACATGCTTGGTTCTTGGACCAATGTTTTCTTTAAGGTCTCTCGTTTTCTTGAAAGGAAAATTGTTGCTTCATTGGTGTATGCTAAAACATTTGTTCAAGGGATCGTGGCTTAATGAATTTCTACCTCGCGTGTTCGGCTCTTAGTAGCTAGCTATAGATATTCTGCCACTATCCAACTCAATCGAAGTAGAATATTTCGGAACTACCAGGTGAATAGCACTTTTTAAAATAGTTTATTTCAAAACAATTCACGAATTGAGGTGAGAAACTTCTTTGTATAATTTCTGCCATCTTGTTGTCTTGCCAACACGTAAAATTTCTCGAGGCATTTGTGCAGTTCACCTGGAGTCATTTCCTCGATAGCTGTTATAACTGAATTCTTTTTTTTGTTCAAACCTTGCTGCAAAATTTACTTTCTTTTGTTAAAATTTACGACTTTCTTGGTGTTTACATTGCCATGAACGAATAGAAAAGTTTGTAAAAAAAACTTAAAATGTTGATAGCCGGCTTGCAAACAATGCAAAAAGCTGTGCTGTCGATATCAAGCGAAGAAAAATTACGATCCAACACTTAAAAGAACACTAATCACACAACATTATGCTACAAGCTCCTCTACCTCTAAAAAACTTTTTCTAAGCCTTCCAATTTGAATATACAGTTGAATTCATTTTCAAGACTTGGTGAAAGATTAGGGGATTCAATCCCGTACGACAATAGAAAAATGTTCAAAAAGTCCTTATCGAAAAAACTCATTATTAAAAAATCTTTATGGAATAAACTTTTTGGCATCTTGGAAAACGAAGAACTATATGTTGATGTCTCCAGTTGTATACAGCTTTTTCAAAAAAGATATTCGAATTGAATTAAGTTGTATTATATTCAATAATTAATTATGTATAATAATACAATACTTATAGTTTCCATTTTTTTTCCTTGAGAATAATCACTCAATTTCTATTAAATCACCAGCAACTATCATATTTTTCACCTCTTGCTTTTTTTATTTTTTTTATGTGTTGTTTAATCCTTTTACGACACATGTAATTTTTTTCCTACGTTTCTTTACTATTAGGTATGAAATTCTTCCTTGATAGTTGTAACCATGGCCAGTCTCGATTTAGTTTTGTAAAACAAATATTGAAAAAAAATACAAGTGGACTGTACAAGAATAAGTGAATTTCCATCTTTAGTCTCGTTATGACAAATTCTGTTGATAGCTTATTTAGTTATTACATATCCGGTTAAGTATGTTATTACAAATCTGGTTGATTTTTCAAAACAAATCCTGTTAATTGTTTTATTATATACCCTTTTGATTTTTATTACAAATCCTGTTGTTAATAAATATCTTGTTGATTTTTATTATACAAATCTGGTTGATATTACAAAGCCTGTTGTTTATTATACAAATCAGGGTTATACAGAGGCGCGGCACGAGCCACTAGGAATTGACCTCGTATATTAACCGCAGTCTGTTGTTAAATTACTGTAACTGTTTACACTGAACTCTTGTGTGGAATTCTAGACGCACTTTGGAATGAAAATCGAAAATTCAAATAAAACAAATCTGCTCAAGCAAACAACAGTTTGGAATCACTGTTTGCCCCAACGTCATGCCGCCAAATGGTCATGAACATTCTTCACACAGTCTTTAATTAGCTAGAATGCACGCTGCATTCGTGGGATTGTCATCGCCCCACCTGCAGGTCATGTTTTCCTTTAATACTTCCTTTTTCTTTTCACTTGCGGCAACAAAGGGAGTGTTATCAAATCACTTTTAGAAAGTTAATTGCAACAACACAGCTGCGTGACGCCAAGAGCAATCGACACTTTAGCTAAAACCCCCATAATATAATAGGCTATATCACTACGGATCTCAGGTTTTCCTGTTTAACTAGCTTCAGTTTTGATGATTAAAACATAACGGCTTTTCTAGCACAATATGCTTTTTAGAAAAAAAACGTTTATGGCCGGGTTTCGTGGAATGACAAAGAAAACACAGTTTGAAATTTTTGTTACTGATGTTAGTGTTTGCTATTGTTCGTAGCGCAGGCTAGATAGATCTCGTATCCGGTGCTTTTTTCATCAAAGAGAGCTAAATTAAGCTGCTCTAAAACTAACAAAGTTCTACCAAACACGAATTAAAGCGTAAATTCGTGTCTGCCGTTGTTCTTGTTTACGTGACTATACATAGCTGATCATGTTAGTTTCATATAAAATGTGTATTTACGACAGCAAAATAGAAATGCCTAAAACAGCTGATATAAGTCTAAACATCAAACAACATGACGACAAAATCAAAAACTTATCTTTTATGTTTTGACATTAGGGTTTCCATAAAAGATTATAGTATGTACAAAAAGGCTGAGATGTTTAAAGTTTTGAAGTTTAAAATATGTTGTATACAGCTTTTTCAAAAGTGATCGTGATATTCAATTTTGTTGCATTATATTCAATAATTAGTTATACATATAAAAAGCTTTTCTTATAAGAACAAGTAACTTTCAGCTGGGCTGTTCGTAACTTTTTGGTGGTTTCAGCCTCAAATTGATCTTAAATTGTTCTTATTTCCAGGGCATGCTCCCCTGGAAGATTTTTCAAAATTGCGTTTCTGAATTTGCCAGAAAGACACTAAAATCATAAAATCAACGAAGATGTTCCTTCTGTGCTAATAATAGAAACTGTCTTTCCTGGAAGAAAAAATGTTTTTTCGTAAACGTCTTGATGATGTAGGCACGGCCTGGGGACTGGGACATTTTTATCACTATTAGCTAAGCCTTTGTAACAGCAACATCAGGGGTTTGGGGCAAGTATTAACCACACTGCGTTCATTCCAAAATAACAGTTTTAACAGGTGCTTTTAAAAATTTGCTCCCTTTCTTTTTATTGAATATAACTAAAATAATTTTTCTATACTATAATCCTTTTTTCTGTCGAAATAATTTGAAGGCCCGGGCTTGCAGGCCTACAAGCTGGCTACGCCACTGGTGGGTTAGTTTCCCGAAACAATGAAAAAGAAGTGCATGTTAGTTAGTGTATCTTTTGCAAACATCATACAGTATCGTACATGTATGCGGCGTTGAGGAGCGTTTAAATTTTTGTAACCGTTTTTGGCTGCTTTTAAAAATATGAAAAGAGCGACAAGGAATGTTGCTGTATGAACTTGAGTAGGTTTATCTCAATCTTTATACAAGGAATAGATAGAAGTCTTAAATATCTGTGATCAAAATTGCAGCCTAGTAAATGTTTTTTTTTTTTGTCTGAGTGTTCTTAAGAAGTTTGTTCTTATAAAACAAGAAGAGTGTAACATAATGGCGATGCTAAATAGACACAAGTTTGCATTTAAACTGAAAGTGTTTACAGTAGATGAAGAAATAGTTGTTCATATTGATGCCATCGTTAAATGATTGTCATCATTTTATTATTAATAGTACTCATATTATTAGGAATCTGATCACAAGGGAGCTGAAGTGTTTGCACAGGACAATTTTCTACGATGGTGGAGAACTGTAGTGTTGAGCAAGCTTTCGTTAATGCAACGTGCGGTGGGGGTAAAATCCAGACTTATCAGATGTGGGTCACACTTGAAGAGGCTATTGGTATTTCCGTCTTGTCCTCTTTATCTGCCATCGTTGGTTCTTTTGGTAATGTGCTTGTACTCATTGCTGTAGCGACCAGTCGATATCTTCGCACAGTGCCCGATTTCTTCATTGTAAGCCTGTCATTGGCTGACCTCCTTGTCACCACCATTGCACAACCTATGGTGATACATCAAACATTTCATTATCCACTGGAGGCAAAGATAACCCGTGACGCCTTTAACATAACTTCTAGTTTTTTTGGACACCTTGCGTTACTTGCGTCCGTGACAAGCATGACTGCTGTTACGTTGGACCGACTCGTTGCCATTAGGTTCTCGCTTCGCTACGCAACCTGGGTAACCTCTCGTCGTGCCCTCGTGGCAATTCTGTTTACCTGGCTCGTTTCCTTTTCATTGACGTTGGTTTACACTGCGCCCCCGGATGTCGACCGCATGGGATTATGGGCCTATGTTACTATGAACCTTCTTATAACAATCTCAATTTATGCGTACATTTTTAGCGTGGCCAAAAGACAGGCAAGCAAGGTAAGTTCAAACTTTGATGTCGTAAACAATGCCGACACCTCAAATCTCTGTCTTTCTTCCCGCTGCTAAATTAACTTAGGAAGTCAAATGGTTCATACTATTCTTTAGATGCACCTCTGTTTTCCGTACTAGCGGCGATTAGACTTGGCCTTACCCGTTGTACAGAACACATACGTTTACAGTTAAACTTTAAAGCTCTTTGTTTTTCTTTAACATGACGTCGCAGATAATCTTCCCCTGCAGCTCTTTGTTTGTACCAGCAGGCAGTTTATGACTCTACCGTTTGAAACCACCGTACGCAGTTATCTCTTTTGACTAACCTTTTACCTTTAACCTTCTTGTTCTTTTTATTTAGTCTCAATTCTCATTGATACTGAAATGCATAGGTAGCGCATTCTTGTCTTATTTGATTTTGTTATCGTAATCGTAATGATTGTTATCAACGTCATCGTAATCTTTATCCTCATAATAACTTTCAGCGCTTTCGTCATCGTTACCATTACTGTCATAGTTCTTGTCGACGTCATCGTAATCTTTATCATCACAATAACCTTCATCGCTATTTCACCATTATCATTATATTGTCATCGTTGTTATCGTCATTGTAACATCAATCGCTTTCGTCATCGTTATTGTATTAAACGTCGTTGTTACTATCATCGTCATCTTTTTCTTCCTTTTCATCGTTATCGTCTTCAGTATCGACATTATTATTGCTTTCGTTTTTGTAATGGTCATGGTTTTTTGTTATCGTTATCGTTTTATCGTCGTTTTCCATCGTTACCGTTGTCGTTTACCGTAATCGTTTATCGTCATTGTCCGTCGTTACCGTTGTCGTTTATCGTTATCGTTTATCGTCATTGTCTATCGTTACCGTTGTCGTTTATCGTTATTGTTTATCATTATTGTCTATCGTTATCGTTGTCGTTTATCGTTATTGTTATCGTTTATCGTCATTGTCTATCGTTACCGTTGTCGTTTATTGTCATTTACCATCGTTATCGTCTTCGATATTATTGCTGTTTTGTTTTTTACTTCTATTGTCTTGTTATTGTTGTTACTGTTATTGCTTTTGTTATTTCTGTTACTACTTTTATTACGAGCACTATTTTGTTTTTGTTGTTTCAGATTGTCGCCGTTCAGCCAAAGGCTGATGGCCAGCCAAAGCAGAACGTCCGCGAACAGAAGGGTGAACAGAAGGCAGCTAAAACGATTGCTATCATTGTGGGTGTCTTTCTTCTCTTCTGGCTTCCGCTTATTCTGTATGCTGGTATTTATGGGAGCCAAGCTACTAGTGCCAGTTTTCTGAGGGGGTTCAGATGGGTTCAGGTTGTTTCAATGTGTAACTCGGCCATTAACCCGTATGTCTATTGCATTCGAAGTACGAGGTACCGCAGAGCATTTGCACGAATTATTGGACTCAAGAACATCGACATGACGCAGTCTCTAACATTTGCACAATCAACAGCCACCAGAAATTAGCCAACTTTTTGAGTATTGCATGGCATTCAAGCATCAACAATCATAAGAACCGTGTTTCGTCTCGGAATTAGACGCTTTTTGCTCAGTTGAGAGTCTTGAGACGCAATATCGTATTGGATAGGTAGACAATACCTAGAGCACCTATCCTTGTCTTCACGCCTTGAACCATTGTTGAAGGGTTTCGGAGCATTAATTGTACAGGGTTTTTATATGTTTATTATCAAATACTTTTAATACAAGTCATTTACAGACCATTGTATCTCTTACAGTGATAGCGTAAGGCGAGCGTAGTAGGTGTCTTCGGGCACAAGACAGCTTAATTAACACTTTAGAACAGCTATAAGAGTATATGAGTTATGTATTATTATTCTCAATGTGCGGTCTCGTTTCGAAACTACAAACGAAAAGTCATGAGTCCATAAAAGTAGCTTCTGAAACAGCGCAAAACTTCCTTGTCATGCAAGCATAAGTACTCCATACACTTATTGTTTATCCTGCGAGAGAAATAAACTTGTCATTTGCATTGCCAAAGTGCCATTTGGACACTTTGTCGACACGAAGACTAAGGATTGAAGTACACTCTATAGCAGAAGAAAATCACTTCAGAAGTTGGTTTTACTTCTGCCTCAAGTTCGATCATCCTGTGAACAAGATTATTCCGATTGTCTCAGGGCTCGAAACATTAATCAGCACTTTTTATTTTTGTACATCTTTGTTATGGTAACGTGCAGTTTACTAAAGTACCTTTTAAGACCTTTAAGGTCTCATATTTACACAAGCGAGCAAATTTGCTGTGATAGGGAAGGGTTCTCTGGAATATCCAGGAGAATTTTAAAACTCGAATGTAATAACTATAGACTCAATAATAGAAACATCTTTATACCAGTTTGGGATCTCGAATTGGAAACAAAGGTTTCGAAAAAGGTCAATTCTGTAAGTATTTTGCAAAAAGTGAGACCAGGAACGGTGGCTGTGAGAAAAACACTTTCTTGTCTCCTCCTTGCTCTAGATTGCTGCCAATTTCTTTAAAGCCTCACACAAAATTAAACAAGCTGCAGCATATCCCAACAGAAAACGCGCGCATCTGGTATTTGTCGGTAATTTTCTTTCTTCTAACCTTTTACTGTTGACACTTCCAGCCTTTTTAGCTTATTGTTAACGATCGAGCTAACGCAGCCCTTAGACTATTCACGCTTTGCATCAAAAGGAGTCACCGAAAAGCGACACTGTTTGCATAAATTTTGTACCACAAACAAGAAACCTGATTAACAAAAGTGTTTACAGTTCCTATAAAACGAAAAATTTCATTTCCTCAGTGGATATAGACCTTGCCACATGAGGAATACCAGTGAAAAGAATGTGTCTTAACTTTTAATGGTTCTCGAGATATTAATAAATGTTTTCAATTGATAACGTCACTTTGTTTACAAGCAAACTTGCTTTTTTTTTAAAAAAAAATCTGCTGCCGATCTATAACCTTTGGATTAATTTCAGCCAAACTTAGGCTGGTAATGTTTCTCGAGGTAGATAGACCATCGGTCCAATCTTGGCTCAAGTTCATCCAAAGATCATAGATTGTCTGGATATTTTTAAAAAAATGCAAAGGCTTCCACAAAAATTTGCACCGCTATTTCTCAATAAGCAAGGTCCATCCACCGAGGTAATAAAACTTCTCATTTCTTTAAAACCTATTAGCAAGCCTGATAACTGCTCTCAAGCAGTGAATAACGTTCTTTATTTCATTATTTACCTATTAACTTTCGTATGTAGTTTAATATCTGCTTAATAGGTTACATTAACTTTAATTGCTTCTCTATTTACTATGGGCACTTGATATTTAATAAATCTAGTTCTAAGAAAAGTCAATTTGTTCATTGATTATGTAATATTTCATAAACGAGGGCGGGTGTTTCATCAGAGTTTCTCAAACTCATTAATTATTCATGACACCAACAGCCAATAGCTGATACTTATTTTGGTCAGGTGGATGAGTTTTGATACCAAATGAAAACCCAGATGAAAACACACGTGTGTTTATATCACAATTACCATGACAAAAGTACAACTGTGCCCTTTATTAACATCCAAGGGATTCAATGCGGATGCGCCCTTGATCTCCTCTAAATGCCTCTTCAAACCACACACGATTCCGTACAGCGTACGGCTTGGGTAGCGACCACCCTTCTTGTTTGCCACCTCCTGAATAAACTTAGCAAGCCAGAAATTCAATGATATGGCATCCAATTCCTCCACACTGTCCATTACATTACAAACGAGATGAAACTCGTAATATTCAAAAACACTTCCAACTTCCGAATCCGGACATTTAACTTTTCTCGTCCTTTGCAGTTCTCGAAACAATTCCACTGCCGACTTATCTTCATATTTTGTGCTTATTGGTCTAGCTCCGCTTACTAAATTAGATTCTTGTTCCACAGTTTTGGAAGAACGAAAACGGGAGTTAGCTGTGCTTCCAACATCCATCGTTTAGAAGCACATGCGAAAACGACTTCCACACTGAAAGTCACAACCCCCGGCAGGCCAATTTTGAATAAATTACATACTAATTTTGTAAAAAAAATGTAGAACGCAAAAACACAACAATAGATTGTTTGAGAAGCCATATCAAAAACTCGTGCTTCGTGTTTCATCACCTTATCCAAACACCTCGAAAACAATAAAGCCCTCGGGGCTTCGCCCCTCGGGACTTCATTATTTTCTCGGTGTTTGGAACGGTTGATGAAACACTCGCACTCGTTTTTGATCTATTACTTCTCAACACGAGAAAGCTGATGAAAGCACGAGGCCGAAACACGAAGCCCGAGTTTATGAAATGGCTTCTCAATAGAGCCTAATTTTTTTAACAACAAACCACATAAATCTCAAAACAAAGGAAAAAATCGTGCATATATTTAGTTTTGTTTTCTTTCGCTTCATTAACACGCACACATGTACAAAGTTGTTATTCGGTGTGATGAAAAATGTTTGTGCGCTTTTTCGCAACTTCGACTTTTTAATTACATGCAGTCACAATTTGCATTGGCGTCCTCAGTTGCAATTTTGCGAAATGGTCGAAGGAGCTACAGAAAAGTCTTCCCGGTTTCGACAGCCAAGAAGAAGTTTCTTTGCTCGAACGTTCGAAGTCGAAAAATACAAAGTAGAAAGACAAGTGGTCTGTCGAAGTTTTTCAAAGTTGGCAAGCTGCACGCAAGAAAAAATTCCCTAACAGTATGATGTTCACCGTGTGCAAAGTCTTGAATAAAGGTCAGAAGACCTGGACAGCCTTTCCCTCAACTATTTATAAACATTTGTTGAATTAATGCGTTGTTTTGCAAACTGATTTCCAAACACAAGTGTTTGGATCGGTTCTTTACAGGGGTATCAAGGGGCACGCATGTGACCCAAATGGAGACATCCAATTGGTTAATTACATCATGCATAAGTAATGAGTTTGAGAAGGGGAATTCCAATTACCGGGTAGAAACACCGTCAAATTTCTAATTTCAACATAAAGCAACAATGTAACAATAGCAGAACAATGTAAAAATTAAGCTAATTAAAACTATTAGGTATCACATAGCTAAGGTTGTACCATCTCTCCTATTCAACCAAGTGCCATTTTTGCATTTAAAATCAGGTTCAAAACTTTCGGTCTTGAAGTATGTTTTCAATATTTCCATGGAGTTTTTAGGACACCACGTGTCTATGTCCATATACGTACATCGCTTCAGCGGGTACACGTCACTCATCCTGTATCGCAATGGAGGATTCTGTGTTGAATCAAACAAAAATTCGTCCCTGTCTGTTAGTGGCCAAACCTCGACCCAGGTCCCTTTGAACAGTCTTCCCATCGGTCCTCTAAATGTACATGGATCGACAATGTAGTTTGGTGTCACCTTGAAAATAATTCCGTCAATTTATCAAAAAAAAAACAATAACCTTAAAACAACTTTAGACCATAAACAGACTGGTTTAACAGAATCATAAAGGGCAAAAGGAGTAGTTTTTATCTTAACTTAGCCACAGGGAGCCCACGCGCTTCATCTGAATGGAGTACCAGATAATGAGATACACAAACTCCCAACATGCTTTAAAACTCTTTTTCATCGCACAATATACATAAAAGCATGCAACAGGCTCTAAATCTTTGCCTGCCCTTCAATTTTATCTTGTACCGCGCGCAGATCTTACTACAAACAGCTCGTGTTTCAATTACGCCTCGCTTATTGATTTGAGGTAATCAAATTGCATCGAATTAATTCAAAATTTAATTGGAACACGAACCGTTTGTAGATGCTAGATTTGTTTCAAGGTTCCTTCAGTTGGCGTTATCTGTCTTGTACAAGATAAAACAGTTGGTTTGAATTGAAAGGCAGGTAAAGATTTAGAAAATTTTCGGAGGTGTTTGGAAACGTTTGAAAATCTTCGGAAAATGTTTTTAGGCATTTTCGAGACTTTTTGAAATTTTCGGAAAATCTTCGAAAATTTTCGGAAGTGTCTAGCGACCATCAGCGCTAAGTAATTTTACCCTGTGTTAAGAAAAAATGTCCCCGCTGTTATCCAGTCAGCTCGAAATAATTTTGCCCTCTATGTTGTAAACCAGAGATAATAAGGACCTTAAAAAAAGAGGATGGCAATAGGTACTTTACGCATTGAAAAGGCAACACCGACCACTGCGGCAAAAAGTTATGGTGAATACAGTAGCTGCACGTTGGAATTCGTGATCACCGTGCTCGCCTCCTGCATGCCATCGTCTTGAAAACTACAGCGTCAAAAGTTTTTAGACCTTTCTCATGAATCGAATTAATGGAAGTGGTTTTGATCTTCTTTTGTCATTATTTAAATTTGCCGGGTTAAACTCGCTTTTTAGTTAAGGAAACAAAAGAATATGTTGCTCAAAACGAGGCTAACCGGGCAAATTTGAATATGGAAAAACCGCTACCATTTATGAGAAAGGTCTATTTTTAGAATTCCGCGACCACGAGAACAACCTAAAGAAAATTCCCAGCCTTCATTTGCCCTTAAAAAAGAAAACTTCGGTCATTTAAATTTCTTTTCACAAAGCGTAATTTGAAAAAAGAGAAAGCAAATCAGTAATAAGAATTGACAAACCAGAAGTGTGTTGTTTGCAAGCAGTCGTCGTCGATGTTGTCGTTCTCGTTGCTTAAGGTTCGTCTGACGACGACAGATTACAAAAACATACTTCAGCCATTGTCCTTCTTGATCACCGGCATGGTCCACTTATTTTCCTTTTTTTCCGAGTTACAGAAAAAGTCCAAAGTTCCCTTCTTGGATATAAATGACGACTGCGACATTTTACTTTAGCTCGCTCTCGATGTCGTAGAAGCTCTTCACGTCGGAGCTCGAGTTTTTAAATCGATGGCGTGCAGGTGACCGGCACTGTGTCTTTAGGTCCTTAATATGATTCCAGTCGTAATTTTCATCATCAAATCCATAATATCATCATGCCTGACACTAATTGTTTTCCGAAAATTTACGTGTTTGTTTAGTCATCAACATAAGAAATGACCAAGAGAATACTGAAAAAAGCGACAAACTCTTTTCTAACACTGAACTTGGACGATTACTCATCTAGTACTAATTTGAAACATAAACAAAATGTTAGAATCTCTTTCTAGGGTTTCGGACAAAACGTTGTTACCAAAAAAAATATATTATACAACAAGAAAGATATTCAAACAGTTTTTTTCAATTTTTTTGTAATTCACCAAGTTGCAACTTTTTCTAAATTCTCACAAAGACATCATAAGGAGGGGTTTAAGTCGCAGCGGGCAGACATTCAATATACGAGTGCAAAATCAATTCTTGTGTGATTTCTCCGGCAGGATTAATATTCAGAGCAGGTAGGAAAACAGAGAAAACTGGAGACTCGAAAGCAAACTTTGCCATGGAAGCGCATGTAAAGTGCTTTATATTTCTACATGCATGTAAAGTAAATCAAATTGAAGAAAAGTGTTTTACACAACATTTTTCGGCGGCATAAACTAAACGGACGCGCTGGAGTCTTATATAAATATAAATGCACGAACGTTTATGAATAAAACATGCTTTTTGTGGCTAGAAGGGCTTTTCACAATCTGTTATAATAAATCCGACACTCAGCTTGGGGTTTTGACACCAGCTGTCTTAACACCAATTATTGTATAAACAGACATTTTACAAAGAATATATTGCTTATTGCATGTCTGTAATTGCATTCAGCACGTAATATTTTAATGGTCGTGTTAGAAGAAAAAACATATTTTTTTTAATAATAAAATAAACTTAAAAGTTTCTAGCCCTGCACACACAGAAATTTCCCATTTATGTTTTTTGAAATAAGAAATTCAATTACCGATTGTATATTGTCATTATTTGTTAAACAAGTTCTATTGTTGATATGCGAATCTAAGAGCGTCGTTTACAAAATGACTCATTCATAGTCTGAAAGTTCGACCTTAAGTGTCGGGAAATTCGAACAAATTCTTCAGGTTTTTCTGTAGTTAGAAACACAAGTCCAGATGTAGATTGAATATTTGTTGGTAAGAGAAATGTCCTTGTTGCACGAATGATCAAGTGAGCAGAGAAGAAAATTTTAGTACAATAATTTTGAAATAACAAATTACTCACCTTTTTGAATATATCTAACTATTTATATCTAAGAATGAACGAAATCGCCTCTCAAGTTTGAATGATTAAAAAAAATTCTGAGTCACTGACGGGAATCGATCCCGCAACCCTCTGATTACCGGTCAGATGCTCTACCCACTGAGCTACAGAGACTCGGAAAAATAGAATAGCCAAGAA
>JAOBAT010106413.1:0-15152 GCA_026413305.1 Hydrozoanthus tunicans
CACAGAAAACTCAACCAACAGTAAGCACCGAAGACCAAGTTGTTCTGCTCACAAAAGCGAAAACCAAAAGAGAGCAATCTAATGGTCCCATTATGCTATATCAGTTGCGAAACAAAGAAATTTAAAACAAAAGCCCACCGCGTGGTCCAACGAAAGATCTTAAGAGCAACGTCTGCTAAAAGCTAAGTTATGCTACTTGACACCTAGACCAACCCATCAACCATTAGTTAGAAGACCCTTTTATACGCCAAGACAAAGTTTTTCTGTTAACATTACTTTTCATAAACTTGTGTCTCATTTTCTCCTATTTGGTTTGTATGAACAGTAACAGTAAACAGTCTATCAATTATTCATTTACTCATTCATTTCTTGGTTGTTGTTGTTTGTTCATCTATTCCATTATCAATCAATCATTTATTCAGTCAAATTTTCCAGCGGAACCTATGCGGCGACTTATCATTCTGTTCACAAAATTTTCCACAAGTGAAATCTTTCCCTTTGTTAACGTTCCCCAAGCGACACAATGACTAAGCGGTTAGCGTGTTCGACTCGTAATCCTAAGGTTGCAAGCCATTGAGCACTGTGTTGTGTCTTTTAGCGAGACACTGTTCCTGATGAGTATACCAGCTTCTGATAAGGGCTAGCCTACGATTGATTATAATGTCCTGTACAGGGGGGAGTCAAAGACTCTCATCCGCTTGACGCTACGGAAACCGGTGATAAGCGCGCGTCCTAATGGGCATTAAATGAGGGCTCAATATTGTTCTTCACTTACAGAGGGGGTTCACTACAAACCACTGCCGCCGCTAAAGGATCTTCCCTGCAGAGACTTTTACAAGGCATGTTTTGGTTGGTCGCGTCTGGGATACTGCGAAAACAAACAAGAGTTTATGAACACCTACTGCCGAAAGAGCTGCGATATATGCACAGTACGAACTTCCAGATATAAAAGTATGTCTACATTAAGTTACGATACGTTTTACCATCCAAATACGTTTGTGATAATAAATTAGGAGTTAGTGGAGACATTCGCTTAGTATAAGCCAGTTCGGAATTTCAGAAATACATGCGCGCGTCGGGACAAAATGTAAAACAATAGGACGCGATGAAGCGGAAGGTTTATTTGTAAAAATCCTTTCTTAAGTTTGATGAATATTTCATTTTAGCATATAGATACTGATGAAACATCAGGGTTTTTCCTTTTACAGTGGAATCCCGGATTAACGATCTTCGGTTTAACGATATTCCCGGTTTAACAATGGGGATTTTGTTCCCCGAGAGCAAAACTTTTCCCGGTATAACGATAAAATCAACATGACAGACCACAGAAAATGCTGGTTTTACAACAAAACAAACTTTAATTAATAAACATCAACTGTCAACAATCATTGTTCTTGCTTACGCTCCAGCGGCCATGAATGCTGATTGGTGTGTTTTAAACCGATTTACCTTTAGATCATTCTTTGTCTGCCTTTTCTTAACAGTTCCCTTAATTTCAAAAGTAAAACGATGTTTTTGAAAATTTTCCCACAATGTGGGCAGTGAAGATACTATTTTTATGTTTCACGTGTGAGGACATTGGTATCGTCATGGTTACAAACTTTATTAGCCAATCACAAGAGAACTTCCCGCTCAGGCGCGCGGCCGGGTCTTTTAAAAAAAATTTTATTTTTTTTCACTTTCACGTGACAAATGTCGAGGAACGGAGAAAAGGGTCCGGTCCCAAGTGTGAGACAAAGAAAACCGGCATCAATATGGATGAATAATGATATTCACTTTTATAGTCAAAACTTACTCAGAATGATATTTCAGCTTTGCAATACTACACTGTCAGTTTCCAAGTATCGTCGATCAGAATTCTAAAAGGGAGTTATTCGAGGTTGGAAATTTAATAAATTGAGGGTATTACACGGTGGTGCAAAAATATGAAGTTTATTTTTGAGTGGAAAAAGAGACTTCACAGGTGAGCGTAACGAACAAGTGAAATATTTTTTCTAGAGGAGGTAAACTTCATATACTCGCGCCAATGTGTAATTTACTTTTTACTTTATAGATGAATGTTTGTTTGCGCAGAAATGAGCGGGAAAAACAAGGAAATGACGTCACAATATCTTCTCTAGTGAAGATGCGGAAAATATGTTTGTAGTATCCCGGATGTAGTTTCTTATGAAATATACGAGCGGCGTGTTTTCTCATAATAGATACTTTTACGAAAAAACTCTGCGCGTATTATATTAATTGTTGTATAATACTTATTGAAGTTTAACTGATTTTTCAGCGTCTGATGCATGTGTCGACAACAATGTTTCATGTGATCTTTATGCCAGGAAAGGTTACTGTCGCAAAAAGGCTAAACACATGGAAGAAATTTGTAGGAGAACATGTAAATTTTGTAAAGAAAAAGCCCCAGTCCCGGGTAAGTCATAGTTAAACTATTGCTATTTTTACTTCTAATGAAATACTGTGTAAGACATTGTTGGCATCAAGTGAAGTTTTTATTAAGTTTGTGCTCATATTAGCAGCAAAAATTTGATATTTTTGTGCATATAACTAATGCCAAGAAATTTGTTTTCTTAAGTTTTACAGTTTGAATTTCCGCGCGCCGCCATTTTGAATTATGTCGTAACGTGGTGGTAGTGCCAGACCCCCTCTCGTTCATTGCTATTGTATTCATCGTGAGTGGAGACTGGCAGTACAAGTTGCGTCACAAACCAAAATGGTGGCACGCAGGAAGTTCAAACAAAAAAACAATCAAACTAAATTGCTTGGAGCTTGTTATATGCGCAGAACAAACTAATTTGAGCTGCTGATAAGGACAAAGATTTATGAAAAGTTTTATTTGAGAAAAATGTAGTTATGCAGTGGAGAATTTCTTAATGAGGCTTTTTGAGTTGATGAATTTGTTTTCATTTGAGCTTGTCCGCAAAACTCGAATTGTTTCGTGGGTAGCTAAATTTGAAGTGCACATAATTATATTGGAATTGTCGTTTGGTTTGAAGTGTATGGACACACTTTCATAAATACGTGGGATCTTGGGAACACAATATTTTCAATATACAACAACATTTGACATCTGAATAAACTGTCGCTCTTAATTATTTAGGTTAACCCAAATAGGTGATTAGATTAGGCACATGTAAAATTAAATGTTTGAACTACTTAGGCCTAACAAATTTCCTGACGTTCGAACTTTCCATCTATCAAATTAATTAGTGTTCGTGAATTTCTCGTGTTTTTCAACTGAGGATATATTGGCTTTTCAATCAAAATGTTTTGCCTTGCACGGTAATTGCTTTCAAACCATTTTAAAGTTGTTGGCTAATTTACAGTTATTTTGAAATGCAGAGCCACCATGTTTAGATAAGAAAAAAAAGTGTCCAGAATGGGCGAAAAGAGGCAAATGCCATTCGTCCTCCTTGTACATGATAAAAAACTGCAAGAAAAGCTGCAAGATCTGCGAGTCAAGCAATGAGGGTAAGTTTCAGCTACAGAAAACTACTAGCTTTTATGTTTTTGTATAAATATTAATCTAAAGAATTTTAGAGTTAAGGAAATTTCTTCTATAGACTCGATCTGCATGTGCATGACAAAGCTAGTCTTACCTAATAAGTTAGAGATAAAAAACTGATTAGCACAAGATGGACCTAGATTAAAAATAGACTACTTAAGGTACGGTACGGATAAAAAAAGTACGCCTACCAAAAAAAAAATTGATTCGGCACGGATAGATTTTGTCGTATAAACGACTGTGCCCCTTCCGTGCCGGACTAAATCTCACCCGTGTTCGGACCGTGTCGAGAGTAGTCCGAACACGGATAAACCTGGTACGGTTATCACAAACATCAACACGAACGAAGAAAAAGAACGAGATGATAAAAAAATTAAGTGTAATGAAATATTTAATGACCAACAGCTCAAATATGCAATGTTATCGAGCAAAGGAAAAGAAAGTGTTTTAGAGAAAGTAAAAAATCTTATTTTAAAATGCAAATCACCGAGATACAAAGCCTACGAAGATAACAACCCTTACGATTTTTGGGAGCAGTACTCTTTTTAATTGACACCTGTACCATTTCTATCCGTGTCATTCCAAAAGTTCAGTAGACCTGTATAAAGAAAACGGGGCTTAAGAGACCTTTAGGTCCGAGGTGAGTTCCAATCAGATTTCTTCAAAAACTCCACTTCCCGATAACGCGTTTGCTAAGGTAAGCTTGAGTATTCAATTAGTTTTAACATCAGGAACCTTTCCTAAATAGGCCAGGGAGCTTTAGCAATGAAGTTGGCAACATCGGGGGCGACAGCTTACAAGAAACACTTTTCTATAGTTTGTCTGTCTTACTTATCATATCTTTTATCCTAGTGACGCTTTATGAACGGAAAAACTACCTTCACAAACATGAAATAAATTTGAGAAAATTTTCTATTGATCGTTCCAAAGGTCGTAATAACTCCAAATTTAAACTTTTCACGATGTAATTTTGAAGAAATTGGAGTGCAGGTGGGCAGCAAGGTGCATTACAACGTGCAGCTATTGTATTCACTATTGTTTTCTGCAGTCGTCGTAGACGTTAACGTCCTCTTCGCTTTAGCTTCCTAATGGGTCTAACAGATTTGTAACTTATCGTTTGGAATTAGTAGCTGTTGGTGAATAGTGGTCACAATTGCGATCCAATTTTCAACTTAGAAGCGCAACGTAGTTAAGACTAACTAATAATTATCCGTTTCCAGCCGACAAGTGTTCTAAGTATAATAGGAAAACGACTCCGCAAAACAATTTTGGAAATGTACTAAATATTTTAGTAAGCAAATCCGATCACAAATCCTTATTTTTCGATTGAAAACGGTTTTGCGTTAAACCGAAATATTACAAGGGTTTGTGTTCGGATTTGCCTACTGGAATATTTAGTACATTTTCAAAAAAGTTTTATCGCAGTCGTTTTCCTATTATGCTAACTAAGAAGTTGACAACTAATTAACAATTTTAGCTCTTGTTTTTTGTACAAGCTTGCAAGCTCAAAACATTTTTTGTGCACAGGAGAAGCGTCCGCTGCAGTCGATGTCAAATTATGCTTTGACAGAACGAGAACATGCAGGTTCTGGGCCAAAAAAGATTATTGCTCGCGACTCTCTTGGCTTAACTTCATGTACAGAAACTGTCCGCTTAGCTGCCAGGCCTGCTCGCCAGGTTAGCGAAATTTAATTGCTTTGTAACCATGTGAGCTGGGCTCTGTGGGGGACTAGCATGCAACGCAAGCCTAGCTGCTCGGGTTCTCTGCTAAACCATAATGTATAACGCTATCGTCCATTTCATTTGTACTGATTTTCATTTTTATCGAAACGAACTTAGAAATGCGTTTAAAAAAGATACTACGCACAACAACCGACATTCCTGAACCACCTTGGTTCCGTTTTCAAGGAGTTTTGAAAATGTTTATAAATAATTGGACGAATTGTTCAGTTCTTCAGTGACAAAGTGTTCAGTTTTTCAGTGACAGTTATCACTGAAGAACTGAACACTTCGTCTAGTTAAGCATTTCAAAACTCCTCAAAATGGAACCATAGTGGTAAAGAATCGGTCAATCTCTTGTGCGTCATGAATTTCATTTATAACGGTTTCAATAACCGCTATCGTCCATTTCATTCTCAATGATTTCAATTTTTATCAAAACGAACTTAGACAATTAGTTTAAAAAAGATGTTACGCACAACAACCGACACTTCTGAACCCCCATGGTTCCATTTTCAAGGAGCTTTGAAAATGTTTATGATTAGAGGAAATGTTCAGTTCTTCAGTGACAGTTATCATTGAAGAACTAAATATTCCTTCTAGTTAAGCATTTCAAAACTCCTCAAAATGGAACCATAGTGGTAAAGGAACGTCTGTCTCTTGTGCGTCACGAATTTATTTTTTAACTGTTTCAATAACCGCTGTCGTCCATTTCATTCTCAATGTTTTTAGCGAAACAAACTTAGACAATAAGTTTAAAATAGATATTGCGCACAACAACTGACAGTTCTGAACCATCATGGTTCCAAAGCATTGTCGATCATTTGGTTAATTCAAGAGTTAAATAACAATGATGAGAGATTTGCAAATATACGTTTCATGTATGCATTGAAATCAATAGAGTTTGATATAGAACTTTGATTAAAATCACAGGTAATCTGTAAATTGATTTTATATTCAAGGTGTCAACAAAGGTTCTAGGAAACAGATTTATAATTTTAAATTTAAATACTTTTGACACACAGTATATACAGTATTCAAAAGAATCAACAAGTCGGACTGAATATAGACCTCAACTGGGACCACCTTCTGCAGTCACGTGTGTCAAAGGCAATTTTTTGCCACACTCGACACATAATAATCTATGCCGCGTAGTGAAAATGAAAAAACCAAACGCCGTTATTGATGAATGCCAGGCAGTGGAAGACTTGCCCTAGCTAGTGACTACTCATATATTGGCTTATGATTACCAGTGAGTTTAATTGTCTGTTTGTTGCACCTTTTACCCTAGTGACCCAATGGTGTTCAACATTAAACTTTTCTAAGCCTGTTTTACAAAACTCTTCACATCTTAGGCCAAAGTGACGAAGGCAGTTCAAGATGCAAGAACAAAGATAATATAAACTGCGACCATTGGGCCAGTATTGGGAAGTGTAAATCAAGACCGAATTTTATGATGGAAAAATGTCAGAAAAGTTGTAATGCGTGCCCGAAGAGTGAGTGTATCAGTAAACGAATTGTCCATTTCACGTTTCTTCAAAGGTAATGTAACTTCTACGTGAAACCGAGACGAAGATTATGCTAACACAGTTAGAGAAGTGGCAAAGATCATCATAGAAATAGACTTATTAGCATGTCTATTATTTCCACTTCTGTAACTGTGCCAAGACAACCCTCGCCTCGGTCTCATGTAGAAGCTTGGTAACCTTTCAGGAGCTGTGCAATGGACTATTCGCTCTTTGTAAACGCATCCAGAACACTAGTGGATTATGGACCCCTACACTCTGGATACCGGATGTTTAAGTTGTAAATTCAGGGATACGTTCCTTGTTGTGAATGCAGCTTGTTTCTGGATGCTGGATGCTTTGCCGTTGGATGTCGGGTCCCGGTCGCTCTGATGTTCTTGATGTTGGATGCAAGAGCTAAGAAAAATATTGTGAATGCTGGACACTCTTTCATGGGGCGAAACGAGTCATCATCCACCATCACCAATGCTACATTGGTTCCATTTTGCCCAATCAATCCATTCTTCATTTTTTTCTTTGTACTTACAAACTCAAAACGTCCTTTGCTGCAACTATAGAAATTATACTTACAGCTAAGGGATATTACTGCGACTACGATTATGAGTACGATCACAGATACGACTACAAATTGTACAATTAAGGATACGACTACGAATGCGTTTATTGATGACTTCAACTATGTTGACGATTATCGTTATTACAACGAATACTGTTACAGTTTTGATCTAGATAACGAGTGTTTATTTACATTTTTCTTACGGACATGTTCATGTTGCAGGTCCACCAAAAACTGTTCCTGCAAAGCCAGTCGGTGAGTTTGTGAGTTAGGGTATTTGGCTTCAGTTTTTGATAGTCAGACTCGTTCCTAGTCGTTTCAGAGGAAACTGGAACGAGCGAGGGGAGTGGGAACAAAGGGAATGATGGGAAGGGAATCGAAACGAAACGTTGGTTCATTGTTTTCAATTCCATCATTGTCTTTGTCCCCTCTCCCCTCGCTCGCTCCAGTTCTCTTTGAAACGACTGGGAACGAGTCTTTGATAGCCAAAAGCTGGAAACATAAAGAATTGTTCTGTCTAACTTTCCCCAAAAAACCTTAATTTCAGGGCTCTTTAAGTTTAGCGGCCCTAAATTTGGAATACCCTTCCGCAAGACCTTAGGAGAGTACATGACTTAATCAAACTCAAGTCTGGCTTAAACATCATCTAAAATTTCTAATCAATTAAATTTTATGTTATTACTGTGTATGAATGTACGTTTTTTCTAAGTATTCTGTAGTATTATAATTTTTCATATCAAAACATTTTTTGTCTGTTAATTGCCTTAAATCGAGCCCCGCTTTCAAACCAGTTTTGATGAACTCGACTCCTCTGTCTAGATATTGCTGTTGTAAGTTAATATATAAACTAAAAATGATTAGGTTTTCATGAGTACCTTTCGTGAAAATATATGAGAAAAAGATTGATAAGAAGAAGTTTATGGTCAAAATGAAGCAAGGGACTTTTCGTATTATCAACTCGAAGAGCATCCTCAAGATACTAAATTCTTTTTCTACCAAGTTTCGAAGACTTGTAAAATGTTACCAAAAAGGTTATCTTTTATTCTTGCTGAATGATTTAAAATCGTTTTATAAGACAAGCAAATTTAGTGGAACTGGATTTGACCAACCTATTTAAAAGTTAGTTTGATTAATACTAGCCATTTTTTGCAGGAATTCGATGTTCAAAACCGTGTAAAGCGGTTCTGAAGAAAGGACTTTGTAAAAGCCGCTGGAAGGCGAGATGTATACGAACTTGTCTTGCCAAAAGGTGCGATGATGAGCCAGTTAGACCTATAGGTTAGTGTAATCCACTGTACCGAAAAAAAATGGCGGCCGGAAATTAACTATATGCTAAATTAATAAGCGTTTATGAATTTATAGGGTTTAACCCTCGGAAAACTGAATTAAGAACTGTTCAATTTTGGCCGCTCGCGTTGGATCTTTGAAAGGTCATGCAAAAAGATATTCGACTCAACGTAACTATAGTTTTTTAAACAGCGTTGTTGTCGAATACTTGTTTATTTTCACAATAGTTTTTCTTTAATCCCCGATCGGACCAGCGTGTCGTATCCTTAAGCAAGATATTTCAACTGATTGTTCCAGCCTATGCATTCGCTTTTCTCACACCAGAATGTTTAGATTTTCATACTGAGAATACATCAACCAGCGAAACATAGTTTTAAAGTAAAGCTAATAATTTAGCCAATCATAGAGCCCCAAAACAAAACAAAAGAAAACGTTTTGGTTTGTGATGATCCCACATGGAAATTTTTTTAACTTTAAAAGAAAAATGTTTCAAATTAAAGGGAATGATTGAATGATCTGGTGAGAAAGAAATTACCTAACTTATGAAGATATGATCGATTTTAGCCAATGAGATTAACAGTTTAACAATATCGCAATTAGCACCTTTCTGAATTCCATTGCATTTGACCTCTCTATTTCTTACGCGGATCGTCACTTTTAAAAACTGCATTTGAGGTGCATATGAAGTGCATAATTCAGTGGATAGACCTTGCTAAATGAAAATAGCGGTGAAAAGATTTTGCCAAATCTTTCCTTGTTCGCGAGAAATTTGCATCTGATGAAGTCATGAGTTGTTGCGAAAAATTTTGCATTCTTAAATGAATCTGCCGCCAATCCATAACCTTTGGATGTATTTGAGCCCAACTTGGACTGACGATCGATCTATCTCGAGGTACATCAACAGCCCAACTTTGGCTAAAATGTATCCAAATGTTATGGATTGGCAGCGGAATTAAAAGAAAATGCAAATTTGTCGGAACCACTTGTGACATCATCAGATGTAAATTTTAAATATTGATGTATCAAAAACCAGAAAAATTTCGGCAAAATTTTTTTACCGCTATTCCTCATTTAGCAAGGTCTACCCACTGACGTAATAAAGTTTTTCACTTTATATACTATTTAACCCTTTATCTAATTCTTGTCTTCTTTTCTCGTAGGTCGATGTAGCAAGGCATTGGGTGCGGGTTGGAACGAGTCCCTTCCTGACAGCGCTTTCACGGCTTCATCTGTATTGTCGCATTCTGAACCTAACGGAGGTATGCTTTATCGCCAGCATTAAGTGCTTCGTGGCAGTGTTCAAAAACTCATCCTGCATGCTCTTTAGAGGAAAATCTTAAGGTAAAATATACCGGAGTTATTTACCTATAAGCCGATCTCAGCTTTAAGCCAAGACCCAAATTTTAAAAGACAAAATTAAACCGGAGTTCAACAAAAAAAACCGAAAATCCTCATGGCGAGGTGCCAAACTTTTGGCTTGAGTTAAAAGTCAAACGAAAGAAATAATAAAACAGTACGTCCGAGAAACAGTATTGGCCCAGTTCTCGGAGTACTAGAAATAGGACAAAACTGTGACTGTTCTCAAGAAAGATTCTTCGGCTTACATAGGTGAATACCTACAGTAACTATTGCCTTTAAATAATCTTACTTATGCCTGATTCACACTCGTGAATAAGCACAAAAAAATGAAAACACGCACGCGCAAGCTTATGCTCACTTCACAGATGCTCACAGCGGTGAAACAAACGACATAAGCATTGTAAGCACAAAAGAAAGGAAAATGTTTCTTCTTGTGCTTGCTCTTGTGCTTTTTAACGCATGTTCACACTTGGGTTTTCGGTGCTTGTGCCCATCTCACAAGTGTGAACAAGGATTGCGTTTTAAATTTGCTGCGCAGCAAAAATTAAAAGCTGAAATTTAATCTTGTTTGTACAATAGTGGACGATACTGAAAAGAATCGCAGTTAGTGAAAATATTTTGAGCGTATTTCGAGTAAGTATCGATAAAAACAAAGATAAACAAGTGCTTAATTAACAAGAATTAACATGGCTCACCCAAAGAGTTTTAGAGTGCGTTCCTTTTGTAAAATCTAAATCTGGATTTTATGTATTTCTTAGACAAATGGAACGCATAATCCCAAACCAGATTTTTCGAGAATGTTGTACAATTTGTTTGGTCAGCGGTGCGGTTAGTGCGCGGAAAATTCAAATTCCAAATGGCGGCAAGACAAGAACTGAAATGTATCGTTCTTGCTCTTCTACTCGAGGAAATTTCGGATGATGAAGAAATGAGTTTAAAAGAAGAAGCATATGTAAGCACATTTTTGCTACTACAAGCTTCAAATTTTTGTCGGAAAACTGGCGTGCGAATAAACGGTTTTGCTGAAAACACTGTACCTTGTTATCCCGAACCAACGTTCAATCACGTGACTAGACAAAAAATCTAATTTGCGATTAGTAAATGGAACGCAAAAACGCAGAAAATCTCAATCCAGTAGCTGATTTTAATCCAAACAAGGCAAGATTGAGGGTGGACTGCTTGAATTACAATCCAAGATTGGATTTTGGGTAAAAATGACAAACGGAACGCATAATACAGATTTGGATTGTGAAGTCACCAAATTTGGATTTTACAAAAGGAACGCACTCTTAGTTAAGAAACCCTTCGCCTTCCAATCACACGTCAAAAGAATGCGGGTAGCAATACGTGCTATTGCTTCAGTTCGGTTCAGCGTGAACGTGATTTTTAGTTGCCCTTTAGTTGCTACGGGTTACGAGGACGGCAACATCGACAACGACGGCTTACAAAAAACACACTTCTTGCTTGCCCTTTTCGATCACGTATGGCAAGTTTGCTTTCTCTTTTGTCCGAGTTACGCTTTATGAAAGAAGAAGATGGAAGCACTAGTGCTTTTTTTCCTGAAGGTATTAGAAGATTGACAGAAGTTTTCTGTAGGTCGTTCTCGTAATCGTAGCAACTAACTTCAAAACTTTGTTTGACGTAATTTTTAACACGACGGCGTGCAGCCAGCTGGACAACACGGTGCATTCCAACGTGCAGCTATTGTATTCACTATTGTTTGGCAGCCGTCGTCGTTACTGTTGCAGTCCTTGTATCCTAAGCTCACCATTATGATACTTGAACCAAAGCAAAGCAAAGCTATTTGTTGCAGAAACCAAGTGGGACTTCGGAGCACGTAATGCACGACTGTACAAAGAGGATGATACGAACAGAAGAAGAGTAGGCGCATGGTGTGCTTCCAAAACCGAACACCAATGGTTACAAGTGGATTTGGGCAAAGAAAAAAGTGTTACAGCCGTCGCAACACAAGGTAGGGTATAATTATTCTCTATTTTACCCAGTAGCTTAAAACCTATTTATTAGTTTGTATAATCTTGCTCGTTTTTAAATGTATAAGGAATTGTTGGATTCAGTCGAGCCAACAACCTTCACCGACCGGTTGTACGAATCCTTGATAAGCTATTTGTTGGATAAAAGCTAAATGTCGCCACTACTAAAACAAAGATTTTTTAACTCTTTGTTGATTTCTTTATTCCTGGGCCCTTGGCCCGGTTCCATGGCAACCAATAGGTTTTGTTAGGAGTTAACCCTGGGTTAAGTTAATCAGAGTTTTGAGGAACCGGATCCAGTTGTTCAAAAGCCGATTAGATTTTATCCAGGATTATTTACCATAACAACCAATAGGTTTTATTAAGAGTTAATCCAGGTTTAAAGTTAACCGCTTTCGATCAACCGGCCCCTGGTGAGTGGAAGACTCCTAAAGGAAGCCAAATTTCAAACGCTAGCAGTATATGTACTCGGCCCTTGTGTCGCCGAGGCACCTATTTATTGGTTATGTAGTAGCTGTAGTTAATCTCGTTCTCTTTATTTTAGGGCGTGATAAATACTTTGAACACGTCAAGACATACAAGCTTTCATTCAGTGATGATGGGCATAAATGGACGGAGTATAGAGAAAGAGGAAAATTAAGAGTAAGTAGAAATTAATTATTATTGACTTTCTTCCAAGCACCTCAGTATTTGTTAAATAAATTTAGGTAATAAATATGCCTTAACTATGCTATGAGAAGTTAGTAAAATCGCTGGTTCTTTCATGCCTCTGAATCATGATAATGCCCGTCATTGGTTTGTGCTACTGACTACATGAGCCAATCCCAAGTTTTGTAGTCTTAAACGTTTTGAGTTGAAGGTTCTCATAATTTTATACTTTTTATTTTTTGAAAGTCTGAACGGGAAACCGTTTCTCAGTAAGCCAAGCTGAATTTTTGGTCGATTCTTGGCAATCAGCTAATTTTAAGATGTCCATTTTTGGTTATTAGCAAAAACTGCTTTCAATCGTAAGTTAAAAACAGGGAATGAATCTTTGTACCTTAAATCAAGCAGCAACAACAAAATGGTAGGTAATATTGATATCCAGATACAGAAAAAGCAGGTTGACATTAGTAAATTGGAAAAGTTTCAACTATTGACCTCAAACATGTAAAACCTGGCAAGCAACAGAGTGCAAGATGTTTCTAAGGATTTGTGTGCCTTGTTTTCACGTATATATGCTACTCATTTCTGAAGTACTTAAAGTTGGGCTTGAAAGTATACCTTCTAACTAATTGTAACCCACTCTTTCCATTTCTGAACATGATCCTGATTAATTTAAGGTGGGTGCGATCAGGTGACTTCTAAGTGGAAAGAGCCTATTTTCAGTAATCAGTCAATCTTTTTTTAAGAGAAAATTAAGGTCTACCGTAGTATTTTCTTTGTCAATAAAGTAAGAATAAAAAGAGGCCTTTACTCGGGCGAAATTGGTTTGGTCCCCTGCAATACCTTTCCCTTGTATTTTCAGCTTGAAAGTTAAACAAAATGGTTAACCTTGGCCACCCTTCTTGCACCCTCTGCGACCTTGTGGCCTATGGTGCAATCTCGTCACGTGATACCACGCGATGAAGTTTCTTAAAACAAAAAAGACACGATGGGGAATCCTTAACTCGTGGCCTACCGGCCTGAATAAAAAACATCCCGCTCTCTTAACGCAGATTTCGTATTGTTCTTTTGTCCCTAAATCAGATTCTTCAGGGAAACTGCGACCACTTTACACCAGTGGTGAATCAACTTCAACGGAAAATTCAAACGCGATTTATACGATTCCACCCATTAACATTCAATGTTATATGCATGAGGGTAGAAATTTTCGGCTGTGACGGTAAGTTGTACTAACTGAATTTGTGATTTCTGACTTTGAATAAGAGAATGAGAGTGTACTAATTATCTGAAAATTTTCAACCATATGACGAGTTTCTCTTAAATTGAAAAACAAATTGAAGTGTTTCACTCTAAATTCAAGAACATTACCCTGTCTTTCAGTGTTCAGAGGGTGTAATTAGTGTTTAGAGTTGGATCAAAGTGTCAATAGATTTTTTTTTGGGGGGGGGGGGTGGATTGATGAGTCATGGAAAAGCCATGGAAAAGTCTTGGAATTTCATTCCTCGTTTTCGGTGTGAACCCTGTATTCACATAACGTCACGTCATCCTCATTAGATATGCAAAGATATAGATCTGTGGTGGGCAACACAGATTGATGTGTACAAGAGGAGATGTAGCTTTGTACTTTCTTCACAAGAAAAGTTTCAGCCAAACTTTATTGCGTGACAAGTGCCTGACAAACCAATTACAACCATCTCCCTACAACTTTAACCCTCGCTAATTCGAACCAAACTTCCTCAAAAACTGTGAAACATACAGTGATTTTACCCTCGGTAACTCAAAGTTAACTTCTGACAACTCGAACGTTTTCAGTTTCTATAGAAGGCTCAAGTTATCGGGACTACTGTAACTAATGCTTTTGAAACCGTGGTCAACCGGGTATAAATTTTTTTTTTTTGCGGCTTGACTTAGAAAAAGTTTCCGATATATTCAAAGTTGTACCGTGTGAATCCTTTTTTAGAGTTCTTGTAAAAAAGAGTGTAATTTTGGGACTTAGTTAACAAATTTTGTGTTTCGTCAGATCATTTAACATTTTTAATTTTCTTCTTTGGTTTTAGGAACTTTTTGATGCAGGATTTTTGCAGCATCACATCTTGTTAACTTAATAACACGAACTTTGAAGAGTTCTCAAGTTCCATTCTATCTGCATTTTTTTCGTATTTACCATTTATCTTTCTCTAGTTCCGCTGGTAAAGAATCGCGTTATCGAGGAGCTAATTATGTTCCACTCACAGGCTCACATTGAGGAAAATCATCTTACTGTTGCTTATTGCGGATTTGACCTGTAGTGGCGTGGTGAACCTCAGGGTCTGTAGGCCTGGGACTGCAAACATACTTGCTCTAGGTCTACAACATAAAAATAACTTCCCCCAGCCTCCAAGAAATAGATAACCTAGCTTCTTAGGGTCTACACAGGAGATTACTGTCAAACAAACATGGAGACACGAGATTTAGGCCAACAAATGTACAAATACCTGTTCCAGGCCTACAAACCTTGAGACGTCGCCTTGAGAATATCAATTTGGGCAAGCAGACCGTAGGATGGGAGTGGGGGGGGGGGG
>JAOBAT010106435.1:0-15146 GCA_026413305.1 Hydrozoanthus tunicans
AGGCAAGCCACCAACAAAGGGATCCTAAATCTGGAAGCCCGAAGACTTGATCGACTTGACGAAAAGAGGAAACGTAGAAAAGAGAGAATCTCGCAGCCAAATGTAGAGTTTACTTGCCCTCAGTGCGGGCAGATCTGCGCTTCGGCGTTTGGCCTGCGCGCCCATCAAAGACGCCATTGAGGCTGTCATCGTATCGATGTTCTCCAACGAAGATCTCTTTATGCTTCAAGCGTGTGAGGACCCAGGTTTGATCCCCGGCTTTGGCAAGGATTAACATTTATGCGACCTTCTTTCGCCACATCGTTCGTGGACAAGGACTCAGCCATTCATCTTCATTAAAGAAGGGTAGGCCGTATATATTGGCAACTAAATAATGATAAACCGTAGGCATGCCAGTTACAATGTTTTTTTTTTTTTGGGGGGGGGGGGCGATAGAACGGGATCGGAGCTGAGACCAGCAACTTCTGGCTTCACGGTCAGTTTAGTTTTGCTATGTGTACCATGTGTTCTGTGTGGAGTTCTATGGACCAAGCGAGCGCCGATCGAAGACAGGGTCTCGAGGGGTCCGGGGATACCTTCCCCGGATAATTTTGAAAGCTAGGCTGCCTAGTCTGAAATATAATTTTAAAACGGGCAGGCTAGGCAAACCAGCCCTAAAAACCTGGATGTTATTCAAACTGTTTGACTTCACTTAGAAAACAGAGGATCGATGATATTTCTTTCACAAATAGTTGGTCAACAAAAGGTCTGTTGGGTCTGTCATAGGCCACCCACTTTTTCAAAATACCTCAAGCTCGACGATCGGGGTCTGGGAACGAAATGATGAGTAGTCCAAAATGGCGGACGAAAATTGTTGTTGGTGTATTTTGCGGTATTACACTGCTAACAACTCTTACGAATAAGGTAAACTGGTGAAATAATTGTGTTTATTATTTGAACAGTAAGTGGAAATACTTTTGTGGCGTAAGGAGCAAATCTAGGTGATGTTTTATATAAAAGTTCCAAAAACGATCGGCTGAGTTTTTCAACAAAGCTCACTTTGGGGAGTAATGTGTATTTAGCAAGTTGTGTCTAGTGTAGTTTTTGTTTAGTACCATGTTGAAAGCTTCAGGGACTAAGCATGTATTATATATTACTTATTAGCTAAGTGTAAATTGTAACGGTAAATGTACCTGTGTATGTATGACATACTATAAATTATATTTATAGTTAAAAACATAAATTATAATTTATATAGAATTGATATCAAAAAACATTATTAATAAATATTACCCGTAAACATCACATGAACAGTAACGATAAGTTTTGCTTTCAATTTTCAGTATGTGCTTTCAGTTCAGCGGTTCACATATCCCACCATATTTCAAAGGTAATATTAAAAATATACAAAATAATAATAGTTCTTAATTCTCAAAGCAATTAATCAAAAGCAAAGATATATAGATTAAATTGCTACAACATTGCATCTTCTCTTGTGGTAGGTTTCATCTGAGTGGTAATGTCCAGTTATCATTTGGATGAAGCTATAGCAATTCCATAAGAGAAGGCAAAACATAAACTCAATATTATGGTATTTTTGAATTTTTTTTTATCTTCCATTTAGCTGATGTCTGCTGAGAGGGCAGGGTTGCCTTGTATTGCTTGAGGGCATTACACAATTTGTTCTTTTATTGCCACACTATTATAAAAATAATAAAATTTTTTAAAAAACACATTTTCAAATTAGTTCAGTCTTTACTGATAAGTCTCAGACTTCCATCTTGTGGTTTGAATCTTGCTATGCTCGGTTCATAATCATTCCCTGAGTCTGCAATCTTTAGATAAAGACACCACTATTTGTTAATAAGTGTTAAGGGTATAATTCTAAATGGTGGAACTGTAACGCATCAGGACAGATGAACACAATTCTGTTGATTTAAACTGATTGATACCTTGATACCTCAGTCAGTGTTTTCCCTAGATGTGAAAGTAGGCGCTGGAAAAACATAAGTAGACATTGTAAAAAAACTTTTTATTGCCCACTCCGCCTTACGGTTTTTCTTTTTCAAACAAATATATAAAATGACAAAAAATTAGGTGTTGCAAACTGCAGAGCTGCTGTAGAATGCGACGGCCAATGGCATATTTTGTCAAAACTTTCAGTGGATGTAACATAATTTCAACTGATCAAAGTCATTTTAAAAAAATTTGTTTTTATCAATTTTCAATTTCAAGTTACAGTACATAGCTTTAAAGTTATAATTTATATAATTAGTAATGTCAGTCAGTTTCTGTTCTAGTCATTATAATTTTGTAATATACCTGAAATATAAATTAATTTATTTTAGCTGGCAAACTGGGACATTGGCAGCAGTTCTTATTTCCTTACATGCTCTTGGTTATATAGAGCTGTCTTTAGTTAGCAGGTAAATATTTTTGAATATTTATGATTAAACACAATGTTATCATTTAATAACTTTTCAAAAAAAAAACGCTATCCTTGATGTTTAATAATTATTTTGTTGCTACCATCAGAAGTACTTGTGTTTTATTACTAATAGCTAAGTTACAAGTTGCTTGACATATTCCAGGGTGTCGCACCCAAAAATTAAAGTAAACGGTATTTGACATGTAGTATTCAGACCGCATAGCATTTTAATTTACCCAAATTTTTATGTAAGGAAGCCATGCTTATGTTTAAAATAAAACCATCTGGAGTTATAAACGGTGATGATCAAGGAGTTCAACTGAAAATTGATAAACATGTTTGGACATTTGTTAATGACTTTCTTAACTCTTTAAGCTATAATTATGATTTTTTACCTCAGATTGCAAAAAGGTTGAAATTGAAAACTTGAAATGTGCTAAAAATATTTTGAAATCATTTTAAGTAGTTACATATGATTTGGACTTATAACAAACCACTTGAAAACTCAGTTTCAATGTAGTGAAATAATTTTCTCAAAATTTCTTTCTTAGTCAATCAATTATATGCAATGCTATTCTTTTTTGCACCAAGAGCATGTTTAGTAAGACGTCTTCCTGCAATAAGCTGCTTTACTGGAATCATTTACACTGGTTCAGTGGCCCTCTCCAAACTGGTAAATAAATGTTGCACAGCAACAGAATTTAAGCAATCATATTCTTGTAAACAATCAATAGTTGTTATTTACTGGGATTATCTATACTACTGGTTCATGATCAGATCCAAACTTGTTAATATGTAACCATAAATTAAATACATAATTACTACTTAGTTGTTAAGGAATAGAAAAAAAGTACACCATAGAGTTAGTCTCACTGGTAATAAAGCCATTATAAATCTAGTAGATAATTATTAGGAAGTTTTTACTGGCAATGATTACAAACTCAACCATTAATGTATCAACTATAAGTGTATTATATATATAGAGAGAGAGATAGATTTATAAACTATAAACTAAAAATGGCTAAAAAAACACAAAGTTTCTTTTGTGGCAAAGGAACAATTATACTGGTCACAAGCATCTTACAGTTCATCCTGTTTTATCATTTCCCACATAAATTATTTTCACATCATTTTCATACATTTTATGTGTGAAAATGAACCACGATTTCACACTGGTTTCATACTTTGTTTCACACAATTTATGTGAAAACATTGGAAGACAACTGAAAATTATGTGAAAATGGTGTAAAAATTTTACACAATTTTCACATAAATTTTCACATAAATTTCATATAAATATGAATAATGATCAGTGGTCGGTGCGTATGGACGTGAGTTGTGAAGCTCGCTGCTAATGGCAGAATAATCGGTTACTCTTCATATACTCTTCATCATATTTTTTTTTGTTTATATGTGTATGTACTTTTGCTCTTGATATTCGTGTGAAATGTCTGTTACTCGTGAGCAGCTCATAGAGATTTTTGATGAGAAACTTGCGCCTTTCAAACAGAAAATCGACGAACTCCGAAGGTTAGTTGAAGAACATAACAAATTCGTAAAATTTGCAAGCAAGCAGTATGACCACATATTAAAAAGAGTAACTGCCTGTGAAGCAGAGACCCGACACGTGAAACAAGAAAATGCAGTAACACAACTTCAAGGAAATTATTCTTTGATTAAAGTTATAACAATGTGACTATTGTAGCCAGATATGAATTTTTTGAGATAAAAAAGATTGTCTCCACTTTATGCCTCTTGCTACGTCATATGCCTCCTGCTAGGTCATCATTGCAGTTTTAGGTATAAAAATGTAACAGGAATGGCGAGAAAAGGTTTTGTTTTCAAAAACTACTATTATTAAAGGGTTCTACTTTTCATCTGTAAATTGAAAAAATAAGCTTGATAGGGACTTTAAGTATCCTAAGGCCTGATATGAATATAAATTCCTTTTACTTTGAATTGTTGCTGTAAACACACATTAGAAAAGCAAATGTGAGTTATTATAGCAATATTATAACACTTAGTAGTTTAGTTATTTTCATTGATGTATATATTTCTTAATATATATAATGCTTAATCTAGGATAGGGGCATATTTTTTTATAAATGAAAGTTATTATCACAATTATAACAGTATTTTAGTTATTTTCATTGATGTATAAAGCAGAACTAATGTTTACTGTCATTGTATATGTTGGTTCTAGATCTAGTACCATTGAAAACTGCTCTAGATAGCTATTATTTAAAGTACTTCTTCACAAATAAGTAAGATTTCCAAACCTCAGTTTCTAAATTATCCATTGTTTTCCAGCCAGTTCCTGTATTTGTTGTTCTTCATTACTTAATTTTCATTCTTACATTTTTGACTGAATGGATTCTTTATAAGAAGGTAAGTCATGTTAAGAACTTCTAGCCTTCTAGAAATTAGAGAACTGAGATATCTTCAGTAGTTTCACAGTATGTAGTCTTCAATTCACTACTTCTTGGTAGTCAGGTCAGAAAATCAAACAGCTCTTATTACAAGTATATCCTGTTATACTTATAGGACTCTGAACCTAGGGACTACAGTTTCACATCCATGTTCAAATAGATGCAGAGTTCTTTCAACCATTTTGCAGAATGATGTTAGAGCAAAAGCAGCACCTTCTCTTCAATTGTTTTAAGACCCTGAATAATTAAGGTTAGCGTTTCAGCACTAGAAATCACCATGTCTCTACTGTTCCCCTCGACCACATCCCTCTTGACACCCTGCCCCATGTCTCTACTGTTCCCCTCGACCACATCACTCTTGAACACCTGTCTTATGTCTCTACTGTTCCCCTCACCCACACCCCTCTTAACACCCTGTCCCATGTCCCAACTGTTCCCCCCAACCACATCCCTCTTGACACCCTGTCCTATGTCCCTACTGTTTCCCTCAACCATATCCCTCTTGACACCCTGTTCTATGTCCCTACTGTTTCCCTCGACCACACCTCTCTTGACACCCTGTCCCATGTCCCATGTCCCCTCAACCACATCCCTCTTGAACACCTGTCTTATTTCTCTACTGTTCCCCTCGACCACATCCCTCTTGACGCCCTGTCCCATGGCCCAGCTGTTCCTCTCAACCACGCCCCTCTTGACACCCTGTCCCATGTCCCTATTGTTCCCCTCACCCACACCCCTCTTGACACCCTGTCCCTTGTCCCATGTCCCCTCAACCACATCCCTCTTGACACCCTGTCCCATGTCCCTATTGTTCCCCTCACCCACACCCCTCTTGACACCCTTTCCCATGTCCCAGCTGTTCCCCTCAACCACACCCCTCTTGACACCCTGTCCCATGTCCCTATTGTTTCCCTCGACCACACCTCTCTTGATACCTTGTCCTATGTCCCTATTGTTCCCCTTGACCACATCCCTCTTGACACCCTGTCCCATGCCCCAGCTGTTCCCCTCAACCACACCCCTCTTGACACCCTGTCCCATGTCCCTACTGTTTCCCTTGACCACATCCCTCTTGACACTCTGTCCCATGTCCCTATTGTGTCCTCAACCACACCCCTCTTGACACCCTGTCCCATGTCCCTATTGTGCCCCTCAACCACACCCCTCTTGACACCTTGTCCCATGTCCCTACTGTTTCCCTCGACCACACCTCTCTTGACACCCTATCTCATGTTCCCACTGTTCCCCTCATCCACACCCCTCTTGACACCCTGTTCAATGTCCCAACTGTATCACTACATCAACAACTAAAGCTAACAGATCAGCTCTCTTACTTCATAATTACTTGCTATTTATTATTTTTTGTTGCAGACGGCCAACTTTACTGAAGGTGTCAGGTTAGTAACTAAGTGCCTGGTATAAATTTTAGACCTCACTTTTATTTTAAGAAATTTTAAAAGTTTGTAATAAACAAGCTAAGGTAATGGAAATGCAGAGTTAATTATTGACAACTTTGTGTTCTCTTAGTCTCTTATTGATAGTTGCAACTGCAGAAGTTATGAAAGAAAATGACCCCCAGGTAAGTTTTAATTTTCTGATTGGACAATGCCATCTAATATAGTTTATCTTTCCGGAAAATTTACCTTTTCATGACTTAAGGATTTACTGTAGTGTAAAAATTGCTTAAATTGCTTTTATCTAATCAGATTTCAATTCTCCCAGAAATTGTAAAGGGAAAATCTGAAAGTATCTTAAGTATTATACCCTGTTTTTGCAATAGCTTTTCAATCTGTGAGTCATCCAAGGAGAAGTGATTAATCCTGTAACATAATATTATGATAAAGGGAAGTGTTTAAGGTGTAATAGTTTCTTTGCAGTTAAAGGTTGCATGACCACACCTACCTTTAATTAGCTATGACAGCTAGACTGATGTTCAGAAACAGAAAGAGCACTGAGGTCAACATTAGTTAGACATCAGGGTTTCAAGTCTTGATGTTTAGTACTTCAAAGTTAGAGTGACAACAAATATAAAACCAAAATTATTTTAATTTCTAAGTAAATGTATGTTATGAAAATTACATACTGGAAAGCAAGGGCACAAATTCTGAGAAAATATCCTATTTTCTGTTATTTGCCATTTCTTTCATAATTGAGGTTAAAAGCTGAAAATCTGCCCATTTTTACTAATGTTAACCTGCTCTATCGGTTTCTGGATACCTTTTTGTTGTTGCTGCTTGATTTAAGGTAGATGCAATCATGTGACCCCTAGCTACAAAGACCTTGTTGAGAGCTTGTCCAGCTGGGGTACTACCAACTCAACCAAAAACATACTCTTCAACTGTCTTTGATAGTGAGCATTTGAAGGGTTAACAAGGGTAAGGGTTCTGCTTAGGGAATAAAGCAGTCTTGTGTGTGTTTCTAGATAATAAAAGAACAAGCTATGATGTAGCAGAAAACAAGAATAGTGTTAAGAATCTCTCTACTTTTCGAGTGTTAAAAGTTCCCGTTAACCCTTTCGGCGCCAACCAGTTGATTAATCAACATTTAACTTCTCATCACAAAACTCACAAAAAAGTTAGGCATTTTGGTAATGAGAAAATAGTAGTTGATCAAACATAGAAAGCTTTTTATTGTTTACACTGTCACTCGATATCTTGTAGTAACCTTTAAGTTCTAGGTATGAAAAAAAGCTACGAACTCAACATATGTGTTCCTTTAACATGTAACGTATGTACATGTAGTTACATTTCCTTGTATCTCATGGTATGTTTGGCATGCAGTTTAGCCGTCAAGGATATTTATGGATGATGGCTCATTGTATTTGTACAGGTAAGTAGTTGAGTTAAAAGCCATTTTGTTTTCTTCTAAGGTAAATAGGAATCCAGATCGATGAGTTGTGGGTTCCAGGTTCTGCATGCTAAACCACTGTGGTTCGAATTTTTAAGACTGCTGGGTTGCTGGGATCCGAATTCAAGATTTTAGAGTTTGGGTTTCGTTGGCTGGATTTCTGGCAAACCGGTTTAACTGTCACTTTTCTTTTAAGATAAACAACATCCATGTATTGGAATGAAAACAGGTTGTTGATTCTGCAAGTTAAACTTCTAGGATTCTAGATTTCAAAGGCTAAAAATTTATTGGATTCCAAATTCCAGCTTTTGGATTAGGGATTTCGCTGGCTGGATTTCTGGCAAACTGGTTTAACTGTCACTGTTTCTTTTAAGGTAAACAACATTCCATGTATTGGAATCCAAACAAGCTGTGCAATCTGAATGCTAGACAACTGGGGTTCCAGATTTCAAAAGGCTGAAAACTTGCTGGACTCCAAATTCTAGCTTTTGGATTCGAGCTTTTGTTAGCTGGATTCTGGTAAACCGAATAAAAGGATAATTTCTTCGAAGATACATCCAATGTACCTAGAGTAATCCAGACAAGTTGTGGATTTTGCATACGTGTTAGGAACCTGGAGTTCCAGATTTCAAAGGCTAAAAAATTGCTGGATTTCAAGTTCCAGCTTTTGGATGCAAGATTTTGATAACCGGAATCTGGTAAACTGGCTAAATCGTCCCATTTTCTTCCAAGATAAACAAAATTTCACACACAGGAACCCGGTTGAGTTGTGGATTCTGGATTCTGGATGCTAAACCACTGGGATCCAGATTTTAAAGGCTGAAGACTTGCTAGATTTTGATTTCCAGCTTTTCGATTTGGGATTTTGTTGGCAGGATAAACCGGCTAAACTATCTTCTTCTAAGATAGACAACTTCCCATGTATAGGAATCAAGTTGTGAGTTTTGGATTCTGTGTGCTAGACCAGTGGGATTTATGCATTGGAATCCAGACAAGTATTGGATTCTGGATTCAGCTTGCTAGACCACTTGGATTCCAGTCGACTTTCAAAATTCTAGCTTATCGATTGCCAGGTATTTTGTTGACCAGATTCCATAGATTCAAGAGGCAAAAAATGATGTACTCCCGATTCCTTTGCCCGGGGCTCTCATTTTTCTTTTGATTTTTGATAGATTCTCAATAATTATCTCTCTTTCTTTGCAGTTTTATATAAAGTTTATGATGAGAAAACATCAAAGCCAAATAATATTAGGTAAGTAATCTCAATTATAAACTGCCAAACCTTAAAATAACTTAGGTTCATGAAAAATTTAGATTAAACGATCTTAGATGCTATTTGATTTAACTACAAATTAAGCAATAGCATGTCTAAGTGACAACGTTTCGACGCTCGCTAAACGTCATTCTCAAGCCATTGTCCAAGAAGAGTTTTTTGCATTCTATCATCCTTTGCATTTTTTAAAAACTTATCCGCAAAGACCATTATATGAAAAACCTGGTTAAATGATTTCCAGATTTATATGAGTATTTATTTTAACGAGTCAGCAAGGACGTATTTTCCAAGTCCAAAAATATGAAAATACTCGGAAAATACCTCTTGACTCATTAGACTGAACCCCCATTGATATAAATCTGGATGTCATTCAGAGAGATCTTAATACTTTATCTTTGGAGAGAAAAGCTCCTGTCACCTCGCAAAGATATTCAAGGAGCAGTCCTTCACAAAAAAATAATAAATATGCGTGTTAATGTTTAATACTCATTATTAAGAAATATAAGGTACAGGGGGCTATACAATGTTACTAATTTAATGCTATCTACTTAAATAAATGTTTAAAAAAGCGTTTATAAAGACTGTCCTAGCCATTAGAATGCCCGGGATAGACTAAAGTAAATTCGTTTTCCTGATTAATTGTTTTCATATTAATTTATTGTTTTGTTTTTGTGATGTGTTGTCTTCAAGCGAGATAGAGAAAATATTTTACAACGCCTTCGGAAGGTAAGAATGTGTTATAGTGAGACATTTTAAAATTGCTAGAACTTAAACCCTGTTTACACTGCAGAAAAAACTGCCAGGCAAGGATGATTTTTTGCAAGGGTAAAATTCAATTCCATCGAGGCAAGGATGAATTAAAAAGGGACAATGTTAGGACGTTGTCCTAAAAGCCGAAAGGCATCAGCAAGGTAAGCGCAGTTCATCCTTGCATTGACGAAATTCAATTTTACTCTTGCCAAAATTCGTCTTTGCCTAACCGTTTTTTTTCTGTATGTAAGTGGGGTTCAAGAAACTAGTTGTCGTCAAATTGACAATAATTTAAGTACTTTGATTACATTGCGCACAATGGAAGAATTGCATTGTGTAGCCACCTGTGAAGTTGTTGCACACATACAACATTGTACGAAGTAGAATCCAATCCTGTTCCTTCAGAATTGCAACAACCATTTGAAAGTTGGCAATACAGGAAAAGGTTTTGAACAGTTACGCGCAACGTTCCTTGAAATGTTGCATCGTGTAGGGTAGCCATACCTCTACTATGTTTAGCAACCATTGAATTAAGCGATTCGCCCGAAGTTAGATTATTCTGCAACAAACACCATATAAACCAAAATTTAACTGGCGTTTAGCCAAGCCAAGTCATGTGTTCAGTGAGATCAGTCGCATTTGTGACGTAACATTAATTCCCTGTACTCTAGGAGAAGCACATTGGCCATGTGCTAAACTAACAACATTTCCCTGTATAAGGGAGGAGTACGTTTGTCACTTGTTACCTTATTTCACTGGGATCCTTAAAAACCAACGTTAATTGTCTTTTAACAGTGACTTAGAGTCTTTCCATCAGGGTTGGCTCACAAAAATTGTACTTGTTTGTTGTTTTTGTAATTTCCATTAATCAGTTATTTTCCCTATATTTTTTTTTTCTTCTTTCCAATTATTTCGCTATTAGACAATCCAGCCCTCTTCAGATTCAGATTTTCCATTGAGATTCTTATTTTCCCTGCTGTTCCCTGTCTTCCGATAACTGTTAATCCCCAACCCTGCTCCCCCAGGCAAATTTGGGATTCAAACTCATTAACTTTCGTTAGTTGCGAAGTTTAGTTGCGCCCCATCAAGCAAAGACTCGATATAACTCCATTAACTCCCGTGATCTGCCCTGTAAATTTCCCTGTTCCACTGGGTAAAGATACAATTAATCAATTGTCCAATTAATTCCCTGCTCTCCCAAGTACATTGACGCGATTAACGTCCATTGACTTCTGTTAACTGCCCTGTTGATTTCTCACCTTACCCCGGGTCTCGTGAAACTGGAGTCCTGATTTGAGAGGTGTTTTATAAGTTTTTGTTGGTATGTATATATCGAGCACATCAGTTGCTTTTTATTATTTTGAATCCATTCCGTTAATTTCATTTTTACCATCATCCCAGATTCTTCTTGCATTAATTGACTATAGTTTTATTGATTAATAGAAACTTGTAAAGTGCTATATAACGCTATTTTAATAACTGTTTTTATATTGTTATTTCTAAAGTTATTTTTATTTTTGTTTTTTTTAATACTATTGATTTATCCATTGTAGTCTGGTCCTGTTGATGACCCTAAGTGTTTTTCAAGGTACGTAGGGTTGGTATATATTACGAAGGAATAGTTCAGAAAAGTTTTGTAGTCTTTAAAAGTTGTAAATGAGGGTATAAATCCAATCCCTGGCTTGTTTTATTTTGTTGTGTAGTTCTTAATTATTTTTATATTCAAAATGTTCTCTGGTAAAAAATTTAAAATTCTAAAATTTAAGTTTTCGGCTCTTATTCTACAGCCTTAATCAGATGGGAAGAAAAAAATATAAACCAGAGAACATTTTGTATTTTTAAAAAATTTTAAGGATAATCCTGGTTGCGCCTCCATTTTTAAAATCGTGTAATTCTATTTAAAATCACTCGTGTTGGTTGGGTCTTGTTTCAGAAGTGTGAACTATTCTTCGTATTCTTTGTTGTGACAGAATCAGACTCTAAGAGAGCTACCTTTTAAAATACTACTTTCTATAGTGTAGCTGCTGCCGTTTGATTGCTAGTATCTGGTGCTTAACTGCCTGGTCCAATCCCTTTTTTGCAGGGGAGCTCTATAGCGCACTTGCCTTCCCTTCGCTATATTCTCGACAGTTCCATTTGGGCTGCATTGGTAGGTATGTATATAAAAAGGCTGTTTGGTAACATAGTGTGTATCTCATGTCTTATATTTCAGCCGTGCATAAGTTATTTTCATACTATTTAGTGTCCTGCTTAAACATGAAGTATAACTAAAGTTGGTTTTGAAACTGGGGTCGTTGAGGGGGGTGAGGGGTTTCGGAGGAACCAATTCCCAGTTTTGTAGAATACTGTTTCATTCTCATTTGTAGCCTGCTTGAAAGACAACAAGATTCTGTTTTTTAGAAACGACTTAGCATAGATGGCTACCCCCTCTAGGTCGGAAAATACCCAAGAGAAGAAAACAAAATTCAAGTCCATACGCCGGGAACGGTGCATTTAGAGCCATACATGTAACCTTGAGACCCAGATTCGATTTCTGGTAGTATCACATTGTTGCTCGATCTCTTGGTTGCATGATTTTTTCCTCCCATTGCTCAATTATTCTGGGTAGTAGTTTAATTAGTTGATTTTGATTGGTTTATTTTTCGTCAACGTTCATACATGTACAATTCGTTCTCAGTCTCCTTTCAAAGGGGCGCTGAATAGTAAAAAAAACTCTAGGTACGAGAATACTCATTGATCTCTTCCATGCTTACTGCTTAAACTAAACCAAAGTCTTCTTACGCAGTTCACATCTTTGCTTTTTTACTTTAAATTTCTGTTATTTATTTCTTACAGTGCAATGTTTGGTTCAGTGCTTGCAGTCCTTAGGTATAACGTAACTATGTCGGAAATGGCCAATTCCCTTCCCATGGTTGAGGGGGTGAATAAGGTGTGTTTGTAGTTAAATTAGCTACATGCAGGGTCAGATGGAGTTGCTCAATGATTTCTTGTGGCGGTGTACGTCTGATGTAACAACCACTCTGCTGCCTTGCGGGAGGAAAAAAGTTACGGGAGTAAACTCAGAGAAAAGATCGGGACCAATGCAAC
Organism: Hydrozoanthus tunicans; assembly: GCA_026413305.1. NCBI lineage: Eukaryota > Metazoa > Cnidaria > Anthozoa > Zoantharia > Hydrozoanthidae > Hydrozoanthus > Hydrozoanthus tunicans. The sequence continues at coordinate 12,794 of JAOBAT010106435.1, forward strand.
GTTTAAGGTGGTTGGTTGTCAAAGTGTCTACCGTAGAGTTGGACGCTACGGGTTGCCCACGACGGTGGGAGGGGTCATCTTATCCTATTGGTTAGCTACAGCTCGCCTAAAGCTTTCAGCCCCAAGACCTGCTTCAGCGGGTTCTTGGAGCTTAGAGTTTATCAGGTTGATGTCAACGACCATTTTACATATCACATACCTTGGCCCTACTGTAACCAGTAATCTTTCCCTTGACACTAGGATCAACAACGGGTCTTCAAAGCTGCTGCTATCTTGTTAAAACTGAGTAAACCACAACAGACAGCTGACCTTAAACACCAAACTCTTTATCAGGCGAATGCGTTCTTAGCACCCTGCTGTACGGCAGTGAGTCCTGGGCAACGTACACCCGTTAGGAGAACCGGGGGGGAGGGAAGTGAAGGAATTTGTAAAAAAAATTGCAGGGCCACCCCAGACAGAAAAGAAATTACATACCGAAATCCTTCTTTCTGAAGCTTGACTGAATAAAAAATTTTCAGAGAAATCATATCCCCTTCCCCTCCCACCCACCTGCGAGACCAACTAGTCCGTCCCTTAAACTTTCTCGTTTTCTATTTTTTTTTTCATTAAATGATACATGCCATAACATGTTATGTAAGCTTCACAGATACGTTAACGTCATCTTTGAAAAACTTTGTAACATAAAGGTCGTCAACACGTTAGTTTCTAAACCTGTAAAAGTTATAAGTTTCTACTTCTAATAATTTTTAATTTCTTTTCTTCTGTGTAGATCTTGTTGTCCATAAGTTCGCTGGCGTTTTTCGATGCTAGCTACACAGTCAAGATGGCCGCCAGGTATGACACAATTTCTTACGTCGATGAAACTCGCCACGATGCCTTCGTAAAGATTGATCTTTAAAGTTTCTCTGTTTGTTTTGTCTGTACCAAGATTAGAGGGAATAATTTCTTAGGTTTTTCACAATAATGAAGCTCTTCACTCAATTCTCCCTTTTTTGTTCACAGTATAATAATTGCCTTATTCAGTGGACTAATGTATTGTTATGGGGCTCTGAAAACAGCAGCCGAACCGGCCAGAAAAACACCAAGTACATCAGTTGCGTGACTGTCAAACTCGGCCTGTTGGTCAAAGTCTTAAAGAAAGACGACATTTTCTACTATCCTTGAAAGTTACTGAACTTTGGAAAAGAAAATCAAGTGTGGAAAGTCCCTTTACTTTGACAAAATCTTCGAAGGTCCAGAATTGTGTAAAATCTCAGTTTCGCCGCTAGCAACGCAAAAATCGAACTCTGCGACTTTGTGACTTTACATTGGCAGAGAGCCGTGTCGTCAATGTGTAGGAATTCGCATCAAAAAGTCCTCAAGAGCTTTGGAAATATCCTTGAACTTCTGTTTAAACCAATGGCTGAAGGTCATTGTCAGCCCTGGGCTGAATGGCCTGGTTCAAGTTGTTTCACATGAGTGTATGAAAACGAAAGCGCACTGTCGGTGCAGCGCTTTCATTCATGGGAAGTAGTTGTATGATCAATTAAGACAATAAACTTGAAAACAATGTAGCGTTTATTCATCAGTAAAGCCTGACTAATTGTCAAATTTCCTAAGAAAAGTCCTATCGCCGCGCTATCGTGAAGAATACAAGTGTGTAGCTAGATTGGTTTACTGACCCTTTTTATCAACATCACACTTCCCCTTACAGAACTTATACAAAATAGGTCATTTTATAATGAGAAAATAGAAACTGATCAAACAAAGGAAATAGCGAAGATGAAAAACAAAGTTCTCCAAAATTGATAACAAGAAAAGTTTCGGTTCTTGTTGGAAGAAAATAATATTGTGTATAGCTATACGCTATTTGCCATATTTGTATCTGAAAGGGTTACGATTCAGTTTTAAGCGAGAATCGTTTGTTGATTGCGGAAATTCACTTGTTTACTTCAAAGAAGTGAGCATTTTTTTCAGTCTGTCTTATCAGACATTGTAGTATGGTGGCGATTTAAATATCATTTTGTTTAACCCAACTAGCCTCGTTCTCGAGTTAAACTTTCAAAAGAATATGTACGCAAAACGAGGTTAGTGGCGCTAAACAAAAGAAAGTTTAAATCGCCGCCATTTTGGCGTTTAGAATCTATAGCCAGCTAACAACTTGGTGTGCGGGTAAACAGTTGACTACATAATTTCTAGTGGTCTTGCGTCTCATACAGGTACACTTTGTCCAACAGAGTTGGTCATATTAAAGTGTATATATCACTAGCATTTAACTTGGTCTGTTAGAAAGGGAATTTGTAAAAGAAGAAAAATGTCGTTTATTTCAATAAAATAACTCTTTTGGTTGCTGAGTAATAAAGCTTTTTCAAAT
>JAOBAT010106446.1:0-15145 GCA_026413305.1 Hydrozoanthus tunicans
GTAGTAGTAGTAGTAGTAGTAGTAGTAGTAGTAGTAGTAGTAGTAGTAGTAGTAGTAGTAGTAGTAGTAGTAGTTGTGAAGTGAAGTGAAGTGGTTTGGGTTGTGTGGTTTAAAACAGGTCTGAAGTATTCTTGCTAATGTTACTACTATTACTGATTCTAGTTCTATCATAAATTTCATGTGAATTGTATTGTATCTCAGGGACGGCTGTGGTAACGATGAACAAAGCTGCGCTGTGGACTGATGGAAGATATTATGCCCAGGCTAAAATGCAAATGGATAATAACTGGGAACTCATGAAAGCTTGTAAGAAAGTCGTGTATTTTTGAACTTAAGAAGACAATCGAAAGCTAAATCTTTGGTGAAATCTTGTGTAAGGCTTGGTAATGTTCCTTAAACCTAACTTCAAAGAGAGAGTTTTCAGCGTGCTTAAAAGCGACGGTGACTTAAAAGTGCCTTCTGTTTCGTTCATTTTGTACATTGACCCTTTATTTTTGCTTTGTTTCACTGTTTGAGTTAGAAATCTTTCAGCTTCTGAAAAGTTAGTTTACCGCCGCCCCCCCATCCCCTTCCTGAGTTGGGCAAAGTAACCTGTTATAAAGGCTTTTTTTGTCGGCGGCGCAGTGGCTGAGGTTGACGTGTTCGACCCAATATCCTAGGGTCGCGTGTGTGTCTTTGAGTAAGACACTTTACCCGACTTGTTCCAGTCTACTTAGCCGAATAAATGAGTACCATTGCTAGTTCTGCTGGGGGCTAACCTGCGATAGATTAGTGTCCTGTCAAGGGAGAGTCGAAGACACTCATCCGCTAAGCACCACGAAAACCAAAGATAAGAGCCGGCCTAATGAGCCACTTACGCTTGAGAAAGTGTTCAGTTTCGAAAGGCTTCTTAGATTCGATTGGCACTGTTTATAGATTAATTTTTCCGATGTTAGGCTTTATAAATGCCTGTACTACTGAAAAAAATTATTTAGGTGTATTCTTATTTTGGTCTTTTATGATGTTTTAATGCTTGAACCAACTATTTTACTATGCATTTCTTGTTTTACTCTTCGTTTTGGTTCTTCAAATTGTTTGAATTTGTTAGTAAGGGGTAAATGTAAAGCACGTCATTATAAAGCATTTTGATACTGTCTGATTGGAGATCATTATAGTTAGTAATTAGAATTTTAAAACAAGTCCAATACACGACACTTTAAGCCAAAAGGAGATATGGTTTCTTTACAGACGAACCTGGTGTGCCAACGATTCCTCAGTGGCTGGTATCAGTAAGTGGGGTTAGCTTAATTGGGTTTCCCCTAAGACAAAAATAGACAGCAAAATAAAACATATTTAGTATACACCAGCTCCGCTACGCGCGTCGGATTTGATTGGTTAAGAGATAGTTGATATGGGACAATATTTACCTCCGAAATATTAGATATGATAATGACACCGAGGCAAAATGGCGAACGGAGATAGTCAAGCTTGCTACAAAAACACAGGATACTTAAAAGAGCCTAAAACATTTTTTTTGTCTTACGCCATTTACGACATTTTGTAAATGACAAACTGTCAAAACATGTAGTTATGGTGTTGCCGTCCTTGTTGCGCAGAGTCCCTAATGTAATGCAGAGTGCGACGCGAGTCAACAAAGTGGAACGGGGTGCGAGTCAAGCTGATGGGGTTCCAAGCCCCTTATCAATCAGTAGCAACAATGATCAAACATTTTACCATCGAGTTACTTTTATTACCGAGTGTTTGTTTCAGGTGCTGCCAAAGAAGTCGGTGGTTGGGGTCGATCCACAGGTTGTATCGATAAGTAAGTAATAAAGTTAATTGTAAACTTGTATAAGAAGGATTGTTATATATGTTATATATGTTTCATTCAACAAAACAAGCACTGTAATTGGTCGATTCTTGGTCACGTGCAACTGATTAAAGCCAAATGTATCCCGACCGGCGAATAAATCACCATTTTCTATATGATTACTCAAGGAAAACTCTAAATATATAACAAAGCACTTAAAGTATAGTCCCTCGCGAAAACTAGTTTTGTTTTCCCTCGAGTTTTTTGAAATCGGGACTCTCGAGAGTATAAGAGAAAGTTTCATGCATCGAGGGAATGCTTATCTAGAAATAATTAGCCGATTTTTTCATATTTTTTTTGTTTTCCAGACAGTATAACGTTTTGAACAGAAAGAAGAATAACTTTCCCAAGTCATTGCCTTCGGCTGTTATATATCACTTCATTGTGGAACTCATGTTCTTACAACCATACGACCTAATATTTCGTTTGTTTCTTTACTTTATTTTTTTAAATTTCAACACAGGTGACTACCAAAACTACGAGCAGGTATGTGCTCTTGAAATACTTTTAATAAGTAGCTATGCTGTTGCATAATCATTAGGACATTAAAAGTTACGCAACTGCAAGTAGAAAATACATACAAAAACACACAACATTTTTTTCGATATGAAGCAAAGACCAAAGAGGGAATCGCGCGTTAAGACCGGATTCCAAAACAGATTGATTTTTTAGGTGCTTTTCGTCAGTTCCAAATTATTTACCTTTAAAGTCCCTATGAAACTTAAATTATCACTTTTTGGAATAAAACTGTTGTCATCTGTGAACTCAAAGTTCTATCAGTCAAAGAAAATGTCCGCGTCTAAGTATGCTTTTTAATCAAAAAAAGATTGGAATTTAAATTTTGACTGAGAAGGCCGGAGACTGGTAACCTGTGACGTAGCCGCAGTAAGTTATGTGGTTTTTGTTTAAAATTTTTCATTTCTATTAAAAAATGTCGTAAAATTTTTGTTTCAAACAATTTCAAGGGAATAATTCACTTATTGTAGCCAGAATTAAATTTTTTGAGATAAAAAAGATTGTCTCTGCTTTATGCCTCGTGCTACGTCGTCATTGCACGCTTCAAGTCTAAAAACTGTAACAGTAAAGGGTTCTACTTTTCATCGGGAACTTAGAATATAAGCTTGATAGGGACTTTTATACATCCCAAATCACTGGAGTTTCATACAAGAATTTTTTATCAGCTAAACAAATGGTTTTTGTATCTATACAAAAAAACCTAACCAAATACTTTCTAATGTTTTCAGTAACGTAGAGAGAACGAGAAAGGGTTGGAATTTTGACGTACACTTCGTAGACCAAGAAAACTACCCGGTTTTGTTAAGCGACAAAAATGAACCAGTTTTCCCGTTGATTTTATTTCTTCCGATTGGTGTACGAGAAGGTCATGGTTTTGGTTCCCATCAGGATTTTGCCTTTTTTCGAGTTTTGTCTCCGCAATATTTCTTGTTTCTTGATTTTATAAATTTCTAGTCCGGTAAGTTGGAATCACATTTTCGGTAATAATGGTTTATGATGTTGTTTACAGAACCTAGCGAAAGGAGATCTCCTCCTCAAGCCAGTGCTTCCGAACCTGGTCAACCAGATTTGGACGAAGGACCGCTATGAACTTCCTAACAACAAAGTTTTTGTGCTCACTCTGAATTATACAGGTAAAACTCAGTTCAACTAGATTTTCCTGTCAATTTAATTATTACTATTAGGACTTAAAGTTAATTTAGAAGACACCACCAGGCTCAAGTTTTGTAACCTGGCTGCAATTCCAGTCCATGCCCTCGATAAATATACTTGCTAACTGCGAAGTGTTTATGGTTAATTAAGTAAAAAGAATAATAATCTGTCATTAAATGTCCCACTAGAAAAGAGAGTTTAACTTGTGGGACGAATGCCAAACTGCATGGGATAACATACCTGGGTCGCGTGGCATCAAACTACATTAACCCTTTTGGAGGAGGAAAGTTTCAAAAAGAAACAGATGGTGAAAACCGAGCTGCTATACATCTTTCCGCCATTTATACAGCCCACTCTTTTAGCATTAGGAGGAGTAGTGTTCTTTAATCTACGAATCTACGCCAATTTTAGTATTGACGTTACGTCCTTAATCAAGACGCAGTGTTTGGTGTACCAAAATGGCGGCGATTTTTATTGTTTTAAAACTTAATAAAGCATTCGCGTTTTGTTTAAATCAAAATTTTTTGGAAGTTTTTATTTTAAGGTATGTACTTTCATATAAAAGAACAATAAAAGAACTTCTAAAACTTCACAATTAAGTATTGCTCATCCCTATAAGTATGAACATTTCATTGATACATTCCGTATTTCATGATTATATTTCATACAAATTACCTTTATATGTTGCTTAAACCGTGCAGGTAAAAGCTGGGGGGACAAGATCAAGGATGTCAGGAAAAAGCTGAGCGCAAAAAAGGCTTCAGGAGCTGTGTTTTACAAACTCGATGAACAAGCGTGTAGGTTCACCCTAAACCGCTATTAGAGACCTTAAGCAAGATACGTCCGTAATGCCACGGGGGCCAACCGGAAATAAAATATCAGCAGTTGACGCTTTCTTGTACGCGTCATGCGGTCGTAGTGATCTTCACGGAGGTGAAAAGCGCCTTGGCGGCCTTTTTGACGATCACAACGACCGCATGGCGTTTGCAAGTACGTGTCAACTATTGATATTTGATTTTTGGTTGGCCCTCTGCCGGTAACTCGGACGTCTCGTGCTTAAGGTTTCTATTAAGACCCAGGTACACCCAAAGCGCACGTTGTGGCCATTCTCATGTTTCTTACGATATCTCCGTCCATGTTTTGAACCTACAAAATCGTATCATAGCTTATAACACAGATGGTACGAAGAAGAATCAACTTGAATATTTTATGATTTTTTGGACGAGTTTTGAGTTGTTTTTTCATTTCTTGAAGATTGGTTGTTTTAAAAGAACTTTGAATTTGGTGATGTTTTTGGAAGTTTAAGAAATCATTTTCAGGTTGATGTTTGATGTGAATTCGCCAAACTAGGACGGACGGCTTACTGATTTTACTCAAACTTCTTCTTACTCAAGCATCTTTTTCAATTCCTCACTATCCAACAATAGTTTGGGTGTACTCCCAAAACAGAGGTGTTGTCAAGACTTGAAACACGTGTTTGCTTGCTTGAAATACTTTTTCATTTTTTTGTTTGCATTAGGTAAAATAAATATGCCATGACACTTTCATAGAAAGTGATGAGGAGGGCAATCTCTTATAAGCTTTGTAGTTTTAATGGTCCTCCTCGCCTTATGTATGTATGGTTTCTTTTCAATCTTTTGTATTGTTGTTTTAATCATCAGTTACTTTATGTGCTAAAGATAAACTGAAAACAGTACGCATTAAGGGTGAAAAGAGTAGATCGTAAGCTCAAAGCTATAAAGTACGAATATCATGGTTGCCCATTTCGATTATACCAGTTTTAACAAAAATACCAAAATCACAAAGAAGAAATGTTTTTGATAACTAGCTGAATAATTTGCAACTTTAAACCAGCTCGCAGATAATAAACTTTATGTGTTTTGATCAGTTCAAAAACAGGATCAATATCTTCACTGAACCAATATCTTCACCAATACATCAAAGTTCTGATTTCGTAATGCGAAATGATACAGTATTTGGAATAAAAAAAATTTTGTTATCTTCTTGCAGGGTTGTTCAATTTAAGAGGATCTGACTATCCTACGAGCCCTTTGTTCCCGATATTTTCTCTTGTCACAAATGATGAAGCGATGTAAGTTATTCTAAATTTTGTACTAAAGGTGTTAAAGGGATTCTCGGCTGTACAGCATTTTTGGTCTAAGCTAAAACTTTCGTTAAGTCTATATACCATACCAGCAAATTAAAATTGATTATACTGTACGTATTATTCACGCAAAGCCATTTTTTTGTCCATGTTTCCTATTGTGTTTATTGGGAGTGGAGACAGGCACTGCAATCTTGACCTGTCACACTTCAAAATGGCGGCGCCTGGGAATTTCAAATGGAGTGGATGAAAATAAATTGCTTTACGTTATCAATACATACAATATTATCAAATTTGAGTTGCTGATATAAACCTGTATCAGCCACTGCAGTGGGTACGTCAGGGGGCCTTTGTCTCAAATGGTCGTTTGTAATCGTCCTTAATGAAGGAGACTGTAAACACTTTCATTCAAGCCTAGCTCACGTAGAATCTGAAGTCGCTCAAAAAGTGCCCAGAAACGGTATAAAACGTCTATTACGAAGACTCGAAAAGTGCAATCCAAAGCTCATTAATTGCACTATTCTATTGTTAACACTTGTACTTTTAAACCGCGTCACCATTGAAATTCTTTACTCTGATAATTGCATCGATAAGATGCCGAAACGTCCATTTGAATCTCGTTCTTCTAATTCATTTATGTTGTTGCGTTAGCAAAACCTTACTGATTAAGGTCCTAAAAAGAAAAGGACGTTTGCAGTTATTTCGAAGCCTCGAAAAGTGCAATCGAAAGCTCATTCATTGCAATATTCTATTGTTAACACTTGTACTTTTAAACCGCATCACCATTAAAATTCTTTACAGCTCTGATAATTGCATCTAGAAGATGCCGGAACGTCAATCTGAATCTCGTTCTGCTAATTTATTTATTACGGTATTTGAAGGGTAATTAGCAAGAGAACCAGTTTCCAGCATAGGTTTGGCTTTCATTGCGCCCCTTAGAAAGGTATTTTGTTGGTGCGGTTGGCTTCTAGTATGTTTTTTTTGCTACAGAACGTTAACCTAAAGTTTAGAATAAAAGGGAGACTCAGCCATATTTTCAAACAATGTCGTCATAGATATAGGGACTGTAGCTTGCGGGCGGGTTACCTGATGTAGCCGAGGAACAGGCGGATTGGGAAACGGGGAGAGGTTTAGCTACAAGTTCAGGGTGCTGAGTAGTAGAGCCTGTTGGCAGAACGAATGTCTTAAACCTAAGCCAAAAGAATTTGAAGCATCATGGCCCTGTTGTTTATTGTCCTTATCATTTGCTTCCCTTTCTCTTAGATAATTCTTTTACTTATTTTAAGTGCACTTAGTGATTTTTTTCTCCTCTTCGTTGCAGATTCTTTAGTAGACCCTTCATTTTTAACAAATTTTCTCCGCCTTACAGAATTTTTATGGACAGTTCAAAATTCACACCATCAGTTCGTGAACATCTCCGGCTGGATTCTTGTAACAGCGGTGAAGTTTGTGCCAAGGTCAAACCGTACGATAGGATCCTTGATGGCATAAAGGATCACATCAAGGGCAACTCAGGAAAATTTTGGGTACTCTTAAATATTAATGTCGATAGTGTCAGATACATACATTCCCTTTATTAAACGAATTCTTGCCTGAACAACATTCTTGGTCTCAAGCAATTTAGATTTGATAATTATGTGCATATGTCCAACGCCAAGAAATTTATTTTGATCATATTACCTGCGCGCTGCCATTTTGAAACGTGATGACGTGTTTTGGTCGCCAGTCTCCACTCTCGATGATAACAATAGCAATGAACGAAGGGTCTGGCACTGCTACCGTAACGCGTCACATTACAAAATGGCGGCGCGCGGGAAATTCAAACGTTAGAGTAATCAAAACAAAATGCCTGACGTTAAATATATGCACGGGTTTATCACACTTGAGCTGTTGACGTAGACCCATATTTAAAGGGGGCAGATCACGGTTATGCGCATGCGCGCCGGAACAGACTCAAAAATAAGTTGTCCGGGCTAACACTAAATCCAGTTTAGCGGACGAAATCAGAATCTGGGAAAATCTCGCCGGAAAACTAAGCATCCTGTTCATCTTCACAATTTATTAGATTTCCCAATTGCTTTACTCGGTTTTTAAGAAATTTCTAAATAGAAAACTTGAGTTTTGCCCGATGGATTCGAGTTTGAAGAAGCAAAGAGGAAGACCTGCGACTGGCCGTTCAGCCGAGTCTTTAGCTCTGCAAAAGCTCAACAAGGTAATCTGGCGGGGAGCAAGATCAAGAATTTGGCTTTCGAAAAGAGTGCATCAAACCTGGAAGGTTTTGAAAGGGACAAACGTGTTTAACACGGATTCAGACTTTGCATGCTAAGACATGCGCATAACCGTGAAACTCCCCCTTTAACAATAATTTGATTGAGGTCAAGAACATCGTACAACCGAAGTTCCTATTAACTAACTAGAGAGACATTTTATTTCTCTTTTAACCTCATCCAATCTTACCTGTTCTTATCTAGGATGTATCACCCATCAATCGTTCTATACTTTCTAAATGTTCCTGTTATTTTTCTTACAGTAATAGGAGCAACAAATGTATTGAACCTGTCTTACATCATTGCTGCAAAACAGGTTGAAATCAATGCTGTGCGTACAATCTTGTATTTATTCTCTTGCATGTTGAAAAAAGTGTTGCAGAAAGTAGGTTCTACTTTTTTCAACAAATCATGTGGAGGTATTACTACCACAGATCAACTTGTCTCGCAGCAAATTGTTGCAGTACGACAATTAGAAGTCAGGATTCACTCAACTGGAACTGCTTAGTTTTGCTGCGAGACAAGTTCGTACGAGGGTAGAAAAACGCGGAGCATATCGCTTTCAACCTGCTTCGTAACAATGTTGCTAAACAGGTTCGAAACATTGTTGCTCACCTATTGCCGTACCTTAAACGATCCCTGTGTCAATCCACTCAGGCTTCATTTATATTTACTTGTCATGCTTTGTACTCCGCTGCTTTAAGTTTTAGTTTTGTGTTAAAAGTTATGCTCTTCTTCTTTGACATGTTGTTATTATCAATCAAGTCATGTCTATCGGATGAGTTGTGAGGAAAGTAGATTAGGGAGAGGGTCCACTTGACCCCCTCTCTCAAGTGTTTGCGTAGCTATTTTTTGCTCAAGAAAAATGAAGTATATAAAAAGTGTCATGTCTTAGCAGAATACTTTTCTTCTTCATGGCAGGTTAGCCCCTCTGCGAGTTATGGCTTTATTATGCACGTTGACAAGGTAACAAATATTGTGCAAACGTTAGTTTACAGTGGTGATCAGCAAATAATCATAACAACTGCAAGAATTAGAGAGGGTTTTTATGTGATGGAAAAATTGACACAATTAAAGGGCAGGGATGAGCATGTTTTCATTACTATTTGAGAACTAACTGATAGTGAACAAAGTTTAGTAGATGTTAAAACTGGTGTTTACCCCTTGTTGATACTGTTAAGTATTAGTTAATGTTGATCGTGCTGGATGTTAAAACTGGTGTTTGCCCCTGTCTTGGTGCACATGTTTAGTTGCTATTCGTATCGGTGTTGGGATCAGGATTAGCATCAAAATCGGGATTTGTAGTGACGTTAGTTCAAGTAGAAAATTTTTCTTGTGTGGAGAGAAGTTCAAGATGAGAATCGAACAAAGTTCTGTGTTCTAGCTTCGGAGCCTGCCTAAATTCAATGAAGAGCAAAACCAATTTCGGAGACCACGGATTGTGTCGCCCAATCACTGACATGTCAAGATGATACTGGAATGCGCGTGTCTCTATCTCACTTTGACTAGACATTGAGTTCCCGGAATCGAACGGCAACAGTAAAGAAAGTTCTCGAGACGGACACCTCTTTAATGGGACACAAAATCTTGGCTCCTGCAGTTTTCTCAAACGTTCAGCTACTGTATTCTAAGTCTCCATAAAACCGACACCTCTCTAAGACGGACAGTTAAGGCCAGTCCCGAAAGTGAAGGAGTGTAACAAACCATTTATTAGAATTAGTAGAATTCTCATGTACTCATTTTAGCATTACTCATTTTATTAAGTTTTCGATAATATGCAAAACGGAAGTGGTATATTGCGCTTAAGTTAACGACCTTCACCTTACTCACGTAAGAGAGTTGGCGAAACCGAGTTGTTAGTAGGAACATCCGCAACTTAAGTTTATCGCGAACTAAGGTAACACTTCGAGTTTTGTTAACCACAATATGATAAATAGTTGGCACCGTTGGTCCGACATTAAGGTGTTTTGAAAGCAGATATCACTTCCCGTAAATACAATTAGTGTGTTAAGCGATATTGGTAATTAAGCGCACAAAAACAACAAGGTCACTTTCTGAATTATGTTCCGTTGTGAACAAATGAAAGTTAGGCATCTTGTGATGCATAAATCACTGTTGTTGATAATATAAGAACGTAGTAAGATAGAGAGAGAACAATCTAAGGAGCTCTTCAAACCGTAAGGTACACCGAGCTTAGCGCAACATCATGTAAGACTGCAACACCAAAGAGGAATAAAAGACGGTAGCGATCCTTGTACATCTCGCATGCCAGAGTTAATTCCCATCGCCTAATGCTCAAAGTGCTTGCCTTACATATGCATTGTTTTTATATACAGGAAAAATTGATATCAGAAGCTTCTCCAGTTGATCTTCCTAAAGCCATTAAGAATCCCGTGGAAATTGAAGGCATGAAAAACGCAAACGTATGTAGAGCAAAACACAGGGAGTCTGTCAACATGAAGGCAAAACATTAAAGTGCCTTTAACGCTAACAATTATTTTTGTTACCACTAAAAGTGTTTGGAAACTGAGGACGTTTAAGAAAAGAAGTTTTGAAATCAGTCGTATTCTCGATTTTTTATACATATTTGAAGTTCAGGTTTTGTTGGTTCACGACCGTGTTTCAAGGGAACTGGGTTATGACGTCATTCCCGGACATCTCTGGATAAAACACAACAAGATGGACACGAATGGATCAAAGATTTTAGGTTTAGAAGTAGATTCCATTTTCTCATACAGTTCTCAGTTCTTTTGTACCTTTGTGTTTAGAAAAGATCTCATTTGCTCAACACTATAAGTCTGGAATAACGTCAGAACCCAGTCCCCCGTAAACGCGGTCGTGAACCAGGGTGTCTGAAAACTTTGTTAGTTTAAGCCACTGTAGAAAAAAGCAATTTGACCAAATATTTTTTGCAGAAGTACTTTTAAATTGTATGTTAAATGATTTGATCCAATAAAAGTTGTTAACGCTATATACACTTTAACAAAAAGACATATAGTTTATCAGGCATGATAATGTTATAGACTTGATAGTAAACATTTATTGTTTCGGTGTCCACATGACACAATGGTCAGTACAAAAAAAAACAGATTATGTTCAAGACTATTAATGGTCAAAATTGAATTCAGAGTGACTCGATAAAAGCAAAAAACTCTTCAGCTAACCTCTAAGGACTTTGAACGTGATTTAAACGTGTGATTAACACGAATTTTTTGTTGCTAAAATATATAGTTTAAAAACAAAAAAATGTAAGATGAAGAAAGATTTTTAAGTATGGCGGTCTGCAAGTTGTTTCTCCCAAAGACTCGATAACTGTATAGAAGGTTTGAATTATTGCGAGTGACTTAAAACTGGAGGTTCGTTGTTAGAACCAGAAGTTGTTGTGTTTAACGTGTTTTCTTGTTTTCGTATTTGACTTATCAGCTCAGAGATGGAGTTGCTATGTGCGAGTTTTTCGCTTGGATGGAGAAAGAGGTAGGCTTCCTAGTTCGAATTCGTCTAAACGTTAAAGGAACTCTTGGTAAAATTTCCGTACTTAGCCATACTTAACTATGCATACAGTAATGGCCGCCAAAATTCACATTTTCATACAGTTTATAGTCGCCAAATTCCACGTTTCCATTTCGGGAACTTAAAGATATAATCCTTACCCCGACGCTCACCATTATTTCTAACCCAAACAGTGGTTTCGAGAATTTTTGGTTGTTGGTAAAGCGAGATTTATCACCGATATTTTGGTCTGATGATCAATAGCTTCGTACGAATAATGAACTGCGGGTGAGTAAGGAAATTCAACCAAGTTCTCCACTGTATAACATTCTTGGTAGCAAATAAATTTTTTGTCAAGTCTGTGTTAAAAGTTGATATGCCTGTACATAAATAAAACGCCACTGAAGCAGAACTTTTAGTACTAGTTTCGTCATTTATGAACAAGGGAGATGATAAGGCACATATATATTGTCCATCATAAATATTTGATAATAATTCTGATGATTTATCGGCAAGACGTCATCAGCAACGAAGGGGTACTAAGAAGAGCAAAAATGGAGCCATTGAACACAGAGGTTAAAAAACGGAGATGGAAGATGATTGGTCACGTGTTGAGGCAAGGTCGGGGCAGTGATTGTTACAGATAGCAATGACCTGGGAACCAGACGGTCGAAGAAAGCGAGGAACGCCAACGACAACGCGGAGAATGACGGCGGAGCAAGAGAGAGGCTAGGCGGGATGGGGAGGAGATCATGGGATGAGGTGCGGGTCAAAGCGGCTGACAGGAAAGAGTGGAAGAAGAACCTTTTCATTGTACTGTGTGCCACTCAGACATAAAGAGGACATGATGATGATTTCTCAGTTTGAATTTCCCGTGCACCGCCATTTCGACGTGCTTCGATTGCAGTCCCAGTCTCCACTTTCGATGAACACTATTGCGTTGAATGAGAAGGGGTCTGGAACTGCAACAACTGAACAATTTTCAAGCAGAACATCAACTTTAAAGAAAATGACAAGTTTCGTCGTTGATTCCTGCAATGACGCCATCAGCTATGACGTCAACTTGCCATGATTCCTGTAACGACGCCATCAGCTATGACGTCATCTAAATAGACTCAAAAGATTTATTTATTAATTAAAGAACAGTTGTACCGAAGCTTTTTGGCAATCGGTAAAATAGGACTTTCTTACCCCCCAAAAAATCGAAGGGAATAACCCTGTCCCCCTTTCCCCTCACTCGTACCTTCTAGGGTTAGATGAGAGTTAATTTGGAGCTGTGACCACCATCCTGTTGATCTTCCCACTCTTACAAATAGCTACAAATCCTTTGTAAGCATGATTAAAGACCTAAAACACCACAAGAATGCTTCAAAACTGAATCTCTGAGATTATCCACGTACAGATCAGTAACTTCTGATGCCTTATTAACTATATAAAGATAAAATGTGAGGTTTAAAGTTGTTTTTAACGTTGCTACAGGTCCCCAAAGAACGTAAGGACCTGACTGAAATGTCTTCATCAAGAAAGCTTGAAGAATTTAAAAGGTAATAACTTGAAAACCAAGTTTAGTTTGTTGTCAGTTTTATTATTTTACTAAACTATTATGTAAAGTTAGCTCACAAACTTGCGTCTTTACCTTGGTAAAACATTTTCTTTATTGTTTTTATCGATAGCAAACAAAAGGATTACATGAGTCCAAGCTTTACGAATATTGTTGTATATGGACCAAATGCAGCAATCATTCACTACAAGTAAGAAAAAGATTCGGATATTTTTTTGTTGTATTTTAAAATTGTTAGTCGAAGTTTGTCGGTCCAATTGAGTAGCAAGCTAGGTTTCTTATTATTTGTAAGTTTTGAGTAGATATCCCTGTTCTAGCAGCTCTGGAGCGTACAACAAGAAGAAAAGTTTTGATAGTCTGTTTTCTTTATGTAAGTGATTTGATTTCTCAGTATTGAAGTAAAATTTGTACAACAAGCCCTCAAGAACTTATGCCGGGATGGATCACTGGGAACTACTTTCAAACATATTAGAACAACAAGCAGTATCAGAAATATATATTGTAGATCATTACGGTTTAACATTTTCAGCTCAGGTAATTTTAAGGTCTAAAGGTAATTTTTAAGAGATTTTTATCATTTTAAGGTTTTACATTTTAAGGTCAGTAAGCTTTATTTTTAAAGTATTTTGTTGTTGTAAGTTAAGCTTCGAAAAAAAATGCCAATACAAAAAATGCCATTCCTCAAAACCCCAAGAAGAAAATGGCATTACAGAAAAAAATGCCATTACAGAAAAAATGGCATTATTGAAAAAAAATGCCATTACAGAAAAAAAACGCCATTACAGAAAAAATGGCGCTACAGAAAATGCCATTCCTCAAAACGTCAAGAAGCAAATTAAGGTCGTTAAGGTCTAACATTTTAAGGTTATTTTATTGTTGTAAATCAAGCTTCTCATGCGCGTGAGTTTCGTCACAGCATGCGATTTCTTACAATAACGACAAGTACATTTTGTTTGTTTCTCGTTTAAGTCCTTCCAATGCAACCGATAAACAAATCAAGACGGACAGTACCTATCTGGTTGACTCGGGAGGACAATACAAGTAAGAACTGCATTACTTCGCGTGTGTTATAGTAACATAATAACTAGCTACTTCCGTGGTAGAAATTTAAGTGCTGCGAGCTGAAAAAATTTAGTTTTCGTTTGATTTTTAGTGGTTTACAGGATTTTGCGACATAAGCGAGAAAGATTCGTCGTTAAACGCTATTTCAGTTGTTAGTGTGTGTATTTATTAAGGCAACCATCGTTTAGCAACGTGTCATGAGGAAGACAACATGCTTTTACGAGTTTTCGGCTCAGAAGCTTCATTAGATCATTGGTGTTGTTCCTTCGTTGTTCGAATTATCAGCAGCTGCTATCGAGAACCAAGGTACTCTGATTGCCTAAACTTAGAAATGGATGTCCAACATCTTCATAAGTAAGCTAATTTATTTTTTTCCCAGTTCACTCATTCGATTCGTTCCTTTCTAGTTCAGAACATTTCTGGTTTACACTAAAGAAAAATTCCATGTGGGGAACATTGAAAATCCGAAAAGGTTTTCTTTGATTCTATAAATGGATGAATTTACTTAGGCACTAAAAAAACATTGCTTTGAAGTAGAGTTTCATTGTGTTTTACTTTAATTAGTTAAAACAATTTTGTACACAGGATGACGTATTCTCAGTATGAAAACTTAAACAATCCGTTGCGGGAAAAGCGAAAGCCGTAGAACAATGGGATGTTGCCTTGTACTTTAGTTAGTGCCCATGCTGTGGTTACACTAAACTCGATGTTTTGATCAAGGGTTTTTGTCGAGTCTGGTCGTATTTCAGCATCTCCATATCATGTCAGCTCTTGTTTTGCTGCTCCATGCACTGATCTTTCTATTTAAAATAATAACATGCGCAACACATAACTGATGTGTATAATCCTGCCGTTGGACCAGGTTGTTTGTTTTTCAGCATTTATTGTTAATAATTTTAACATAAATATTTTTAAGAAAAAGCTTCAGACATCCCTTTTCAAGTCTCATTTTTAGTCGTAATTAATCTTAGATTATGCTGATCATTTCAAAGTGTCAATTTTCAAATACAAAATATTGTAACAACGCCTTGGAAGCATGCATCAGGGCGCTTTATAATTGTTTTATTATTATTGTTATTGTTATTGTTATTGTTATTGTTATTGTTATTGTTATTGTTATTGTTATTGTTATTGTTATTGTTATT
>JAOBAT010106457.1:0-15144 GCA_026413305.1 Hydrozoanthus tunicans
AAATATGGAAACTGACTGTAGTGTTTGCAAAGCCAAAAATTAGGTTCTGAATAAAATTTAGCTATTATTTTTAAGTACGGAAGAGTTTAGAAAACTTATTAAATTTAATAAAACAATTATTCCATTCGCGCTTGTTGGATATGAGATGATTTACAGCCAACTCGGCACTACGCGCCTCGTCGGCTATTTACCATCTCATATCCAACGCGCGCTCTTGGAATAATTATTAATTATTTGATCATCTGGAAAATTTGAAAATAAACGTTGTTTTGAATGCTACCCCGGCCGGTACCTAAGAGGGTTTTACGAGTGTTTTAAGTGAAGATACAACATACTAATCGGTTCTTCCTCTACTGAATAAAACCGTTAAAACATCGGCAGTAGCACACTACTGGGG
Organism: Hydrozoanthus tunicans; assembly: GCA_026413305.1. Classification (NCBI taxonomy): domain Eukaryota; kingdom Metazoa; phylum Cnidaria; class Anthozoa; order Zoantharia; family Hydrozoanthidae; genus Hydrozoanthus; species Hydrozoanthus tunicans. The sequence goes on from JAOBAT010106457.1 coordinate 398, forward strand.
TTGATATGCTGGACCCAAATGCGTCGTTTTAAGTCTAATGAAACTCTCTTTGATCTGTAGATTTGCTTGTTTTCATGGTTGTAATTGTTACACGAGATGGCACAGCGCTAGCGCGCCGCACTGTTTTGAAGCAAACCTTAGGTTTTACTACAGCCGCGGTTTCTTTAGATTGAAAGCGGGACAATTGGGTCAAACACATCAACTCTAATATCTGCTATCCATCTATCTGCTACTACCAGAACTTTTTATGCCTCACACTAAAGTCGAGACCAAGAGGTTTATCAAGAAACTTACTTTGTATATAACCACTACAGTTTTACAAAAATTAAGTGGTACCCGCTTAAAATCTTTGAAAACGCGTGATTCACTGGGGAATTTTGTTAGCAGCTGTTTTGATGCCTTCAAGCTAGCGAAATTTCCAATCGCCCGCAGAGAGCATGAAGCGCTATCTAGCTCGATTCATTGACCATTTAGAGCGTTCCAATTAATATTCTTTATCTTTTACGCTGTAATGTTCCTTCAATAGTAACAAATGCTCTGCCGCAGCTGACGGCAGTACCTCGCGCATTGGATTTAATTTAATCTTATTCAATCTACACCCTGTTTACATATTGAACCGGAATCTATTACACCGCCATAAGAGACAGCTTGTCGTTTACATAATACAAATGGGTAGGACGAGTCAATATGTGAATACTAGCTACTCTCAATGTTTCATGTAACAACTGATTATGTAAGCGAAGACCTGGTTACGTAATAGCGTACAATTTAAACTTAATGTATTGTAAAATAAACTCCAAGGAGAACTTCATATTATGCTGCGCATTTCGTATTTGAACACAGTTTTAATTCTGAAATGTTCTCAATATAAATGATTTTTACTTTCTTCAGTTTGCACTAAAAGCAAGCAGCAAACAGCACTATAAGGAATTGTTTTTGTTTGGAGTACGTCGCAAAAGTTTTTCATTTTTAGCCTCGACGATGAGCGATTACGGCGTTCGAAATGGCTTTGAATTAAGGCAAATTTGCATCGGTTGGCTGTCTTCATTTGAAAACTTTGATGACAATTTTCAAGAACCGTCAGTACTTTGACACCCGTGTGAGCTATTCACTTGCTTTTGTAGGGTTAACGAACGGTAAATCCAAGAGTTTCCGAGATGCCGAGAGTGGCCTTTAGAATCCGAGCAAAGACTTCGGAAAGCTGAATGTGTTATCTGACACCGAACGTCATACGAAAAATCAGATTGTACTGAGACTTTTTGAAATACCTGCGAGACATCAAATAAATCACAAGCAAGAAAGAGATTTCTGGCTCTACCAAAAACGTCAATATCGTCTGGCCGTTTTGTGAGAAAATGCGAGCGCGCATTCACGACGGAGAAAAAATTTAAAAACAAATAATGAAACCTCGAGACATCAAATAAATCACAAGCAAAAATGAAATTTCGAGCTCTGCTGAAAACGCCAAAAACATCAAGCCATTTTGTGAGAAAATGTGAGCACACATTTATGACGGAGGAAAAAAAATTAACGAGACCTCTCGACATTACAAAAAAAATGGTGAGATCTCGAGAAAAGTCGTACTTTGCCGAGACTTTGATTCTTTCATGGACCATTCCGATCCCTTTTAGTTGACTCAATTAATATTGCAATTTTCTCAGTTACCTTTGTTCAAAAAGTACTTCTTTTATATACACTCTTGCCGCCCCTTCAACGTGCACATTTTTTTGTTCCTGAATAGAGAAGAAGTAGCATAAAAGCATTCTGCGTAATAATGTTAGCTATCGACGACACTGTAAAGTTTACACACTTTTTGTTTTATAAGGACGTCTAATTCTTAAGCTCATCTGGCTGAATTTTCTTGAATGTATTTAGGATAAATAATGCTTCAAATATTCATAAAATGTTCCTAAACATAAACATTAACATCGGGTGTGTAGTTGTTATTTTCTATTCGTACAATCCAACTGGAAACACAAATACACGCTTTTTTATAAGGACAACTTTATACGAACAGCGAGGCTCAGATTGGCCAAAAGTTAAGACCAAGTTAAGAACAAACTGAGGCTCGGGGCTCGATTGAGCAATTTTTTAGCTTTACAAAAAACGATGCGCAATTTTTTTCTTTTAATCATTATAACTGCTTAAACACTACCTGAAGGTTGTTCCTTAAAGTCGTTGTAAACATGCCTACAGCATACTTTATCATTACAGGGGAATAGGAAAGCTTTTGTAGTAAAAGAATGATCAACGCATAGTAACAAAAAGCTCCTTTTTGTCGATTTAAACCACACGTAGAAATAAGAACAAATTAAGATCATATTGAGGTTCAAATCGCCAAAAAATTAAAAACAATGAGCCTCGGCCAAATTTACTGGTTCTTATAAAAAAAAAGCGTGTATAACTACAGTAATTGGTTCCACGATTACGCAAGATTGCGAGCTGCACATTCAGCCATACTTCCTGGAGCATAAACGTCTGAAATTGCTCATAAAACCAATGCGAGAATCTGTAAACCTCAAATTTGACTCACTCAGTGTTGTTAGTACAAGGAATAATTTTTACCAACTGTTACCTTTCCTGAGTTTCTTGTACCGCCGCCTTGTTTTTCAGAATGGTCAACTGGCCGCTTACATGGCCAGCAAAAAATATAACAATAGATATAAAAGATTTTAAGCAAACTTCTCATGCACAACACTGAATTCGGCGATGTTGTACTGATTATCAGTAATGCACAGTATTCAAAATAGAGTTTAGTCGCTATTCCTCCGCCTCCGTATTTTCTTAGCCATGCGCTGAGCATTTTCGGCCTCATAAAGCTTAGCTACCATCAAAAGCTTCTCCTAACAATCATATTGTTGACCCAGAAATACGAAGAAGGGTTTTGAATACTTTGAATGAAGCTTCTACTCCAACAATAGTACCTTCTTTAGTTTGTATTTTCCGCCTCGATACTTTTTTTTAGGCATTTTCACACAGTTACGCGCAGTGCGTACTTATCCTACTGCTTTGGCGGGTCACAGCTGATAGTACAAATGTCACCGAATTCTGTCGCCCAGAAAAAACAATGGGCAATAAACACTACAAATCACTATGAAATACCATACAAATACAAAAACACTTTAATATATCTTGAAAACCATAACATTTATAAGACCTGTGGCCCGCCAAAACGGTGGCGTATACGCAGTGTGAAAATGCCTTATACAAGAGAAGTGTCCAATCAGTTGACAGCTTTACCAACGCTGTCTTACCAACTGAATCAAAGCTCGGCGGAACTCTTGCTTTCGAATACAATATATTATTGGGTTACAAAATGTGCTGGCAAAAGCGAACCACTGAAACAAGAGCTGGATGTCATCGGGTAACTGATGCCCTGAGCGACCACTTTGGTAAATAGCACCACACCACATTGGAAGAAAGCATAAAAGGAACACGCTTGTTACAATGAAAATGTCCCTTGAGGCACGTAAGTCCTTCTTATGATGTTTAACAGCTCTCAAGCTATGTACATTTCCTCTCTTGGTATCAACGACATTGTGGCGAGTTTGTTCGTCGTTTTCTCCTTCTTTTTGTTTGGCGTCAACAAGAATCATTTCCTCAAACCTGACAGAGACATGGTTTTTTATATCGCTTTTGCTGTATGCACAACCTATTTCCTCGGCCTCTGACACAAAACAACCTTCGTCAAGTCGGCTAAACTCTACGCTACTCCCGCTTGAAAGCAAATCGTAGTTCATGTTATCAGTGTAGTTTCTTCTGTTAGATTTAGCGATAATCACGCGGTCGTTGTTATTGTCGATTCGTCTCTTGCTGGTGCCGTTTTCGTTGCTATCAATAGTATTGATTCTACTATTTTCTTTAAACACTTTTTTGCTGTTGAAAGCATCTTGACCAATATACCTCGAGCCAGTGACACTTTTATCAGCCGAATAGAATGGTGAAGGCTCTCTTGAGTCAAGCTGAACACGAGTTTCTGCATCAACTGTAAAACAAGTTCTTTTTTTGGCATCAGTTTGGAGCGACGAAAAAGTCTTTGCTGTCGGTTCCTGTTCTTGAACGACAGGTAAAGACTCAGAACAGCTTATTCTCCAGTTGTTTCTGAGTTTTCTAGCTCTCTTGTGGCATCGCTGGAGCTTTCTAAGCTGCAAGAAACTTAACTCTAAACTTACGCCTTTTGGTTTCAGTTGTTTCTGTGATATCCCCTGACTGATTTCCATAGCGTTTGACTGGCCTTTGATTGATGAATGTGTGCTTTCCTTCTCGTCTTGTCTGCAACACGATGCAAAGTGGTACTCAGTGTTAAGAGGTTCTACGTGTTTGCAAAGTATTGGTGGTGTTTGTTTTCTACCAGCATGGAACTTTACTGCTCCTCGTACATCCAAATCTCTTCGTCCTTCAGTAGCCCGATCGTGTTCAGGTGTGCAAGACTCTGTTGGTTTCGACTGAGACGAGTTAGGTATAGATTTGCATTCTCTTTTTACATACGTCGGAAAACACTGTTCATGATCACTGTTAGCAAAGGGGCGGTCATACAAATAGCTTAGGTTAGTTTGGTGATTGAAGTTGGTGCCCTCGTTTTCATGTCTTGAGCGCTCAACCACTTTCTTTGGCATGGACTGCGTTTTAAGGGGAACGTCATTTGCTGACTCTGGGACTCCAGCCCTTGCATCAGCGTAGTTGTTTGGTGTTTTGCCAATGGTCAGAGAAGGAACTGCTCTTGCAAATCTGCGAGCAATTCTCCACATCATCAATTGTAAGCTGACAATTATGGTCAATGGAATAAGAAAAAATATAACCGCAGTGCCTAGAACATTAGCTCTGTTAACAAAGGAGTCATTTCTCCAATCCTGCTGGCATCCGAATATGGCCGGATTGTAAACTTTGAATTTCCATCCTATGACGGAAAACACTGCGGGAAACAACCACAGGCACACAAGCCAAGCTAGCTTTGTCTTTGTTATGTGGCGTTGATAGTGAAACGGGCGAACAAGAGGCATGTATGCTTCTACTGTGGTTCCACACAGGTGCAGCATCGTACTTCGGTAACAAACATCTGCCACAATGCTCGATATGTGGCACCATTGATCGCCGAAGATCCATTCTTGGTGATACAAACTTGCGATCTTAAAAACATTCACCAAAAACTGGAAGAGAAGGTCGGAAACTGCCAAGCTGGCCAGGAATAAATACCTAGCCTTGTGGAGCCGTTTGTTTAGGAAGGTGGTAAGAACAACTAGAGAATTTCCAGGAATGCCTATAGTTGTAATCAAGGAAAATAGAAAAACTGCCAGTACGGTATTCATGGCTTGAAGTATACTCTGTTGGTTTATATAATCCAGCCGTTTCTCCTTAAATTTAATATCACGGATGTTTCTCCCGCCAAACTACGTCGAAAAAAGCAATACCTTTAAAGAAGAACAAAATAAATGGTGCGTTCGATACTCTTCATCAACTGATGCCAAAAATTGAGATCCTTGGATCATTCAAATCGGAGGTAAGTGATTCATTCGAGTTGAGGCTTATCTATTCACTTTGCGGAAGCTGACAGACACTTTTAAAGTAAAGGTTGTTATAACCGCAGGTGTTTTTAAAGTTTCTGATTTAAGAGTGTCCGTTGGTGATCCGCCCTAGAATTGTTTTATTGTTTTGTAGAAAATGTTACATTTGTTTCGCAGCAGGTTACCTTGCTTGAACCATTTCAACGCTTTTGCAAAATAATTACTTCTTTGCTGTCAACAACAACAAAAAAACCCCAACAAGTCAGCGTTCTTATGTATCAAATTTGATTTATTTAAAAAAATTCGTTTCTGGCAAAGGGCTTTAGTGTGAACCGAAGGCAAAACATTTCGAATAATCATTTCTTCACTTAGGTACACTTAGTGTGCCGTTGAAAACATCACGGCATTAAAAAATAATTATCGTGCAATTTAGAATCATCTCGAAAAACAAATTTCAAAACATTTACATTTTACTATTAAGTTTTCCCAAAATAAATGTTTACGGCTTATAGTTTAAAGTACATTTAGCAATTAAAACAACACACAGCTACGAGGAAACGGTAAGCTGATATTACCGGTTTTACCGGACAGAAAAATAAGGGAAATCGACAATGCAGTAATTCAAAAAATGGCCATAATTTTAAGAAAATAAACAGAAACCTTTCATATTTGAAATTTTGAAACTGATATATCAAAGAACCAAACTTGACCCCCCTCCCCCTTCCACTCTCGCCTGTCGGTTTTTGTATAGTTTAAAGTGGTCTAAAAACATGTGTTTAAGGTTAGTGTTGGTCTTTATCTAGCTTAACTCGAGGCTCTTCCATATACTGATTGCCGATACAAGATTTAACAATAAGGAGCGCTATTATAAGGTCTCGTTAAGGAGCGCACATGCTATCGTAATAGCCATGGCTGTTTTGTTGTCCCTTGGTCCTGGCTTAAGTATGGTCTGTTTGTCTTGAAAAAAAGCATCGAAAAACTTCAAAAGCTTTAAAACTGATATCAATCTTGCTATTTGCAATTCCTTATGTGGACGGAAATTTTTTGGATTTTCAACCATAAGTTGCCAAGTCAAACTGATTAGCGCTTTCCAAGTTTAGAGACTTAGTTCACCTTTTGAATTAACCAGCTGTCAATTTGAATTCCTAACTAACTTTTTAGCTAACAAATGGTTACATGCACAACGTAATGTTTTTCGTTACGCGGATCAAATCCGGTAAAAGCCTCTAACTGGGTCGCGAGTTCCTTAAGCGATTGGCCTGGCTCATATGTTTCTGTAACTGTAATATCGATGAAAAAACTGGCAAACTTAATTTGTAAGATTATAAACCACATCAGTGAATGAAACGTGCTGATTGGTCGTGTAAGGGGGTCCAAAGTCACTTTTTGACGATGAAAATCGAATTACACGTCTCTCTGATTTTTCACGTTTGTAGATTAGTTTATAAAAGCAAACGTAATTCTCGTGTCTACGGACAGCGTGTGAATTTCATGTTTTTTTAATACCTATCCAAACATCGCCCTCGTTTTATAAAAAAGACCATAAACACGGAAATGCATTTCACCGCTTAGTTAACGCGCGTGGATCCTACAGATCGACTTCTGTATAACCAGCATTGCGGAATTGTTTGCAAACTTACATTGGTACTCACTCACTTGAAAACCCTTTGTCAATTTGACTTTTCCAAGAATAAAGTCGCAAAAAACGTGTTCTTGAAAAAGGAAATCGCTTACCTCAGCTCAGTAACCGCGAGTCTAGGGTCCGAGGAAACCAATTACGGGCACAAACGGGCCAGGCCAATCGATTAAGGAACTCACGATCCAGTTAAAGGGTTTAACGGGATTCGATCCGCATAAACAAGGTGAAGACACTAAAAAATAAACAGTAAACCGCTCATTCGAAGCATGCGGACGAGTTTACAAGATCTCAATTGCATATTCTTTGTGCAGTTGAGACAATTTTAATCTTGTTTTACGGTTGGTGAAAGGTTTTATGTTCCCGGTCGAACTAATCAACTTGATATTGGTAAATTTGGAAAAAGATTTACTATGCAGATCTGCCTTGAGCAAGTGTGGGAATAAAGTCTGGAAGATGGCACAAACCTTCGCATCAGAGAGAAAATATATCGTATACAGATTTTCATAAAAACAAAGTCATTACCAACCTCATGCTATTATGTTAACTGCACACGGGACTTAGTTTTATTCACAATTTCGTTCACACTGGAATTTTTGCAAAAAATACATATGCGACGTAGCTTACCGCCACAAAGCGTTACAAATTCAATTTCATTAAAACTATTCCTTCTCTTGAGGTCAGTTTATAAAAAGCGAGTCGGTCTCTGCAGGAGAGACAAGGTATCCCGTATGTTTAACTTTTCAAAATGAAAAATTTCAAGCTGTTTAAGGCGTTTTCAAAGATAATTCCCTGCAGTTCCAACTGCGACAAAATACAAAGCCATTTGCCGGCTGTACGGCTGTTCTCTTCAGATGAATGCCTCATGCTTTATAAATAGTAAAGCCCAAGTTATACAGTTTTCCGGTATTCTTCAAGTCAGCTTCGATTGCAACTCTAAAAGATAAGATAAATACAGAGCGAATTAGTTGAACTGATGACAACTGCAAGACTAAACTGCAAAAAATCTCACCTAAATTTTCGCTGGCAATTAAGAAAATTGATTTTGTTTTTAGCTAAAGTGAAGAAAAATAAGGGGACAAAAAAGATAAAGAAGAAGAAAAAGAGGGACAGTCCTTTCCAAAACCCTTTTACCCTAAAAAACCAACCCCTTTCCTCAACACCTCGAATCTAATACTAACGCAAAGAAGGGATTAGATGAGCAGTTTCCAAAAACGGTAACTTCTTGTTTTTTTGCTCATAGTAGTCACGGGAGAACAGGCAATAAATAATAATAATAACAATAATAATAATAGTAATAATAATAATAATAATAATAATAATAATAATAATAATAATGGTTTATTGTAGACTCCAGTGATTGGCTCTTCCTCTACAAAAAAAAAAATAAATAACTACTCTACTTAATGTTAAAACTTAAGACACTACGATCTGCCCCGACCCCAATAACTTATCCTATTTTCCCATTATGAAAAAAACTATTACATTTAAAATAGATGAATAAAACACACGCACACGCACACCCATACACACACATATATATATAAGCACACACATACATTACTGGATAATAATGAGAGTAAAGATAGTTTAAGCAGTGGTGGCAATTGTAGATGCAGTAAATGCTAGTGATGGTAGTTGCAGCACTGGTATAGTATTTGGTTTAAGGTACGCTTAAAAGAAACGCTAATTGCTAATATAATGTCAACCAGTTTAGTTCGGCGGCCACAACCGTTTATAATACAAAAGATATTATGTTTTTCTCCGACAGGATCCGGATGATATGGACCTTGATTTAGACAGCGACCAGGTGGATGGTATGCTCGAGGCGATTGCAAGTCAAGCTGAACGTCGAACGTGATTGTTGTGCAAACTGAATATTTTTATATATAATCGTACAACTAGATAATACTGACGTAAAGCACTTTGGAACAACCTGCGGGTCAGTTTGTATCGAAGTATAGCTGAGTGCTTCCTAAATAACCACTTTGAATTTGTTGGAGAAGAGCTGGTTTAAAGTGGGAACTTGATGGCAGAAACTATGAAAAAACTCCGAGATCATTTCATAAATTGGATGGACTTCCGACTTGTGTTATATATAATTTTGTATATGTTTTCGCTTTTTCTGAGAACAACTGAAACAAACTTTTTAAAAAGTTGCCTTACCCCAACGCGTTCACGGCAAACGAAGCACGAGATTAATTCATTCTTATCAAAAGAAAGTAAATGGCTCCATTTTCTTTGAAAGGAGAGTTAATTGTCGTGTGAGAATGTCAATAGCTTAGGCGACAACCTGAATTTTGTAAATTAAGTTATGCGGCGAAGGATATTTAGTTAAATACTAAACTCTAAACTGTTTTGTTTTGTTTTTTCGATACTTCTGTTTTGTTGTAAGAGTCGGCACTTTCGGATTTTTTTAATTTTCCTTTATCATAAAAAAACGAGCAGTTGAATGAGCGAACAACAAATTAATATTTTCCTTTTTTAACAAAATGCTTACATTCGCTTAAAAATTGTCTTGTATTCGTATTTAAAAAACTGATATAAGTACAGTCGAAGCTCAAAAAAGTCTGCTGTGTTGTTACTTTTAGCAAGTCTCCCATTTACCGCGCTTTTTCTTTTCATCTGCTGTGAACACTGTGTATGTGTACGTGTGGAACAGGGTTCGTCCCCCCTTTTTTTGACCAAAAATTAAAGGCCTTTCAAGGACATATTTTCCGTTTTTTCAAGGACTTAACGCACTGTAAAAATAAAGCACATGGCTTTTCGAAGAATGAGCAAATAGTACAAAAATTTTGATTGAACCTTTAACATTCCAGACATCACCAATCAGAGCAATGAATATTACAAGAGTGTATAAGTGCATGGTGTGTTTGATCGACGTTCGAAGAGGTATTATCGTTTATTTTTGTTTTTTACTATTAGGTGTTGTTACGTTCCTAGCTACAAATTTAAAGGCCTTTAATTTTTATTTTGAGAAAGCACGTGCGAACCCTGGTGGAAATTTTGCGGTATAGGTATCTTTTTTTTACATTTATTTTGGAAAATTATTCTTGTAAATGGTAGGTTGGGCCATATCATCCTTTCGACAGATCCCCTTTGATAATTTTGAAAAAAAAAATTGTACATAAGTTTGATATTTTTTATTTTTCTCAAAACGCGTTTTTGAAACCTGCAAATCGCCTTGATTATCCTCTTGAAGCTAGGGAATACTTTGAATGTTCTTTCCCTCCTTCATCCCCTAGTTAAAAGAATCTAAAAAGAATTCTTAAAGTATTAAACAACTATTTTTTGGTACTTGTAATAAATAAGACACTACAGAAATTCTAAAAAATACATTTTGTTCCAAACATTTTTTTATACAAAATGTACGTTCAAGTAGAGCCGTTTTACATACGAGCATTCGTACAAAAGCAAAACTGTTCTTGCAATCCGCACTGATAACTTGAAAGACTAGAAATCTGTAAATAATTCGATGAACTTGGTCTTCCTGAAAATGGCTTCAGTTGGAGACGGAGCTTGATCCGGTAGAATTTTCTTTAGACCCAAACTATCGTAATTTGGCGTAAATGTAAAAATGCACAGGTATCACATATAAACTTGTAAAACGAAACTAGATTCTGGTCGTAATCCTTTGCTTAAAAAAGGAAAGAATGACTTGGTATAAAAATATTCTCGCATTAAATTCCTTATACATTTTGAATATTTTTCAACCCAGATTTTTCAAAAGGTCAAACTAAGTGGAAAAGCTTTAAAATAAAATGCAATAAAACTATTTTTGCCGTCATGAAAGTTTAAAACAGCCTTTGAAAAAAAATTCTAAGCTTATTTTGTAAAATTGAATTCATTGTTTTGACTTGAAATTAGTGACATAACGTACTGTTTTGGCATGAACATCAAAGCCCAATTTGTGATTACCCTTCCGCAAAAATTTTCTTTCTGTCTCTGACATCAATCGTAGTGTTTTTCTTGTGTACAATTGTTGTACTGTCAGCGGCCATCGGTACACAGGGAAAAACTTGTCAACAAACAAATATCTGCAGTTCCCTGCTCTCGTTGTATCTGTACTCATTTCTCCAAGCAATGTGTAGCTGCAGTCACCTGTCGGTCAGCGGATCTTCGCGGCAGTTGATGGCGTACAGAAGCCGTTTGGTCATGATTTCTTGGCTGGAGTATGGAGGTAGTTTCACCATGAACATACACGTCTCTACACGTATGTAGCGAACGTCGGCTGGACCTATAGGTAACCATCGCGATTAAAAACGCACCAACACTATATAGCTGGGCGGGTTGTTCATACGCTGATAAGCGTAAGGACCAACTACCACAAAACAAATGGGTTTTATTCACAGCCGTCCGAAGATGTTTGAACAACCAGCCGCGTGAGGTCTACATCGTCGTTGAATGATGACTGGTCCAAATGTTGTGGTTTTATTACCTTTGACCACAAATGTGGAGTGAACCGTCTTTTATTACAATGGCAAGTCAAATTCGCGATGATACTGATCTAAAACTTAAGCCAAGCAATAAACATCTTAAAAAACCTCGTTTGCTTGGTCTGGCCCGGAATTTTTTTGCCTCGGTCTAGCTTTCGCTGAACAGCGAAAGACCTCGGGCAAACATTGTCTCGGACAAACCACGCACTCGGTTATCAAATTGAATTTAAACTTTTTCATGAAGAATATTTGTTTTTATATTGACGTAAGAACATATTAGAGACCCAAGCCTTGGATTAGTATTGCCTCTTCTTTTCTCGGGCTTTTGTTTGAGTCGAGATGCCCCGCCCTATTCAAGCTTCTAAACCCTTTTTGGGCTTTTACTTGAATAAGGTGCCCGGCCTCAGCCCAGCGTTTTTCCCTCTCCTCGGAAGATGCATCCCCTTCCCCACCATCTATCCCCTGCCTTGCCAAAGCCTGTTTCCAAGCTTCTGCTTCAATGACGCCCGGCCTTGACCGAGCCTGCCTCTCCTCGAGCTCTTTCTCAGGTAAAGATGCTCTACTGCACCCCTTCCTCTGGCTTTTGCTTGAATTTAAAAAGGCCTCATGCCCCCTCTTCGGACTTTAGCTAAAACCAAGATGCCCCTGTCTTACCCCAACTTCTTATCCCTTCCCTGGGCCTTTGCTCCGTCATTCTCCAACCTCTCAACCTCTATCTAGCTTTTACTTGAGATCAGATATTCCGCCCTATCCAAGATCCTACCCCTCCCCAGATGCTCCGCTTATTCTCCCAGTACTTAATAGTACTTAGTGAGTTAAGTGGTTCCAAACATACCCCGACCATCGGGTGGTCCAATTTTCATCGGGTATGGCGGCACGTGCACGTCCACCACACTAGCGCTCTCCTGGCACGTGCAGCGACTGGGAAGTCTCTCTTGATTGCAGGCAAATTTGACAAACTTCTTTAGCTGATCCTAGGATAAGTATGCACGGTAAAAACATCTTGCCAAAACACACCCACACAAAAGATTATTAATTGTAGAAAGCCTACCGAAAACATTTGTGAATATTTTAGTTAAAAAAAATAAGAAGTCCCTCACCCCGACTACGTGTATAGTGTGCCTAAAAAAGAGATAAACGCCGGCACAAATTTTCAGCATTGAAGTTACGTAATACAACTCTCATGTAATGCGGCTCGTTTCTTTCGTGAACGAAAAAAGTCACGCGTGTTTCTATTACTGAACAGAGCGCGCGCGCTGGTTTTATATTTCTTTATTTCTTTATTACTATTATTATTATTATTATTATTATTATTATTATTATTATTATTATTATTATTATTATTGTTATCATTATTACAATTATTGCTATTAATGTTGTTATTATTGTTTTATCATTAATTATAAACTAGAGTCGACTAACCTGCGAAAAGGACTCCATAGCTATCCAGAAATACTCTATGTGAGGATCGCTGTCCCTCACCCCGGCTACGTATGTAGTGTGTGCCTAGGAAAGAATAATTTATTTTTAATCCCATCATCGAAAAGATGCTTTAATAACATGTTTTTCTTGCTTAATAAACATGTTTTGTCAAAATAAAAAAATGTAAAAACATACTTTTGATTAAATGTTTCAAACAAAACATATTTGCGATTCTGAGCTTACTTTACAACACTGTTAGTCTAACGGCACACAGCCCGCTAAAGTACGTGTAATAAGTAGAGTAACGCTCGTCTTAAACGCACCGGTGTCATGTTTCGGGAACCCTCTATAATACAGACATTTTGCTCCGTCGAATCGATGTTCTTAGGGAGAGGTTTTACTGCAGTTTACAAATCATGCAAGCGCCTGCTTAATTCTGTCCAACCAATGCGACTGCCTATTTCAAGCGACGCGGTGGCCGTACTATTGGCGTGTTTGACCGGTAACCAAAGGATAGCGAGTTCTTTCGCCGGCCAGACTACTGTATTGTTTTCTTGAGCAGGACACTATACCCGACTTGTTCCAGTCGACTCTGCTGTGTAAAACCGCACCAGCTTCTATCCGCGAAAAAGAGCAGAAAACTATCATCCACTCAACAGTTTCGAAACTGAAGGGACGCGCCGGCTCAGAAAAAGAGAAAACTACATAAACATGATGAACAACATAGTTCAAGTTACTCTCACCTTAAGAAAGTCCAGATCCAAGGTGGGTAGTGCGCATGTGCGGATTTCCATATCCGAAGGGCGCATGATGCAAAGGGCCTGGGGCAAGGGGATTATTGAGGACAGACCACACCGGATACACGACACACGTGACTCGCACCTTAACTCTCGCAAACGGAAGTCGCGAATGGCCTTTACGTAAGCAGTATGATTTTCCCACCTGAGTACAGCATGAAAAACGTCAATTGTTTATACATTTAATTGATTTTATGTTAGAACAAATTATTATCAATTTTCTGTTCAGTGCCAAGGCCCAACTTTGTCTAACACACTCAGTAAAGAAATTAGTGTTTCCTACCATTTATTTACAAAGAAACTTCAGGGACAATTAATTGGTCCTAAATTACTCTCACAAGTACTTTTAGTGTAATTTAATGTCTATACCCTGTTCGACACCTTGTAATGATTGTTCTTTTTCCTTTATGCACTCATTATAATGGGAAGAAGGCCGATTCATTATTAAGCCCCAAGGCTTCAAATCTAACTTCCTAGCCGTTACTTACTCTCAGATCGGCAAATAAACTGTGAAACTAAAAAAAATGACAAGTAAAAAAAACACAAATCTTTCCATTTTCAGACCTCTTTCGCTTTGTTTAACCACGCCTTACCTTTCACTTCGTGTACCATCTATTTTTTTTTCGCAAAGTTAACGTTTCACTCACTGTAAACACCAAACTCCTTATTGTTTGAGTTTTGCTAAACTTTACACAAAGCCCTTTCAAACCTTTCGGCCCCAAACACGACAAGCGTCGTGTTGCTAAATACTCTCAACAGGGATCCATACTTTTCACGCAACCAGCTAAAGAGATTTTTGGTTTTCATCGTGACGGTTTGCTTTGTTTATAGTAAATCCCCGCGAGTAAGAACCTAAATTTTAAGAACCTGTTAGGCTCAAATCTACCAGTTATGCCCCCTCTAAGTAAGAACCTATTTAGCCTAAAATTTGGATTCAGGTTCTTAAATTCTAAAA